>DWJZ01006303.1:0-13154 GCA_018249125.1 Asbolis capucinus
TAGGTTCCGTCCGCGGTTTTGCTCGCGTTTTATGTTAACAAAAAGTGTTCCAGACTACACTCTATCTCTGTGCCACATTTCACCCAGATCAGTTCAGTAGTTTATGCGTGAAGGAGTTTTTATTAATCCATCCATCCATCAACCTTCATAAATTTCCCATCTATAATATTATTAGAATCTACAATACATGTAAGATGTTTGACGATTCCATGACAATTTTAGAGGTGTGGTGTATATTATTCAGCTTATTTTTCTTATCGCGTACCAGTACATTGTGAAACAAGGACATTACAGAATTTAGGGACAATAGGATTAACCGTGAAACACAACGGATCGCGGCACGAAAGCGCGTTAGAAGCTTAATCGGATTTCCCATGAGCTTTGAACGAGTAATAAGATTAATGGAGCTTCCATGAGCTTCTTGTTTGCAAAGTGTCGTGTGTCATAATGAATTGAATAACAAGTAATGATTGTATCTTTACATCACAGAGATCCTTTTGAGTTTAAGTTTACAACGAATAATGAAGTAGTCGAGACATCGTTTTGTTGTTTGTGTTTGTGTGAGCGTTTACGTGGTATTTTGATTTGGTTGAGATAGATTTGATTTGACTGAGATAGGTTTGATTTTATTAAATTTATCTCATTTTTATTAAATTATTAAGATTGATTCGATTTCATTGAGATTGATTCGATTTAATTATGATTCGTTTGATTTGATTGAAACAACCTTGTTTTGATTTGATGGAGATTTATCTAATTTGATTTAAATGTATTATGTTTCGATTCATTTGTGATGAGGCAAATTGCACGGTTGTGTTAAAATGTATTTATTCCTACTAATATGTTTGCAATAAAGATAATTTGTTGTTTTGATTGAAATTAATTTTATGTATGTATATACATTACAAAACTGTAACTATGTATTTATAGCTGAAATAAAACGTATCGCATTAACTTTCTATTTCATATAAGGATTTCAAAATACCCAATCTGTGCAATTGTTATTGTTTTGAATTCATATTCTTACTAAAACAGAAATTAGTACCAATTTTAAATAGAACAGCGAGGTTACGTAACGCGGAAGGAGAATCCTTTTCAAAAATACGCAAGTGGCACTGATTGGAGCCATTTTGTTATGCTTTGCGGTGCAAACTGCAACAGTTCCACATTGGGTTTTCTTCAGAAGCTTCCAGATGTTAGGCACTTTACACACGTTATGTTTGTAATACGCGTAAATTACATAAACTGCGTTTTTTATCCTAATTCTGTATGTTTGTCCGTTACCTTAGCACGCCTAAACTACTGAACCGATTTTGATAAAACTTGATACAGAGATAGAAGAAGAGGAACTTTGGCTACTTTTTTCCCGTAAATTTCTTGAGCGGGATAAAACTTCTTCATTATTGATGTAGTGTTGACTGTTCGGACATACCCGGACATACCTGGACATTCCCCCTCCGGGTATGATGACAGGAGTAAAGAGGATGGGTATAAATGAGAGGGGATCGGGTGTATCACGTGGAGGTATTCGCGGAAAAAGCTAGTACTTAACATTTTTATTATGGTCATAATGGTACGAAATTCCTTTCCGCTTCCTACAGTAGAGTGAACAGGCAGAAATAATCAACTAAGAAAAAATATTTTTCACTTCTTCTCTCAGTCTCTTTCTATTGTATACATTGCTGTACATTTTCATATTCATGCCACAAATATTATGTATTATCAGCAGTTCCTACAGAACACACAAATAAAACATCACTAACATCTATTAGCCGAGAATAAACATTCATCTCTCACATGACCCGCTCCTACCAGGATTACAATCTCGGACACTCGCTGCGCAGACAGGGCCACTAGAAACTAGGCTACAAGGGCGTTAGATAAATAAGTTATGAACGATCAAAATTATCAAAATCTTAAGAGTTAATCTCTAACATTGATTTGAAGATAAAATTAATTAACAAATTAATTAATGACTAAACTTGTCACTCAATAGATTACAGGTATAAGGGAGTTTGAGTGTGTGATAGCATAATGATTTGAAAGTTGATCTTTCGAACGGCCCTAGGTTCAAATCCTGCGGCTCGCTCTTCTTAACATAAGCTCTTATTTAACTTGCAGTGAATGTTTATATATTAGTATGTTATTATTATATTTGTTACTGGTCAAATCTTGCAAGCTTAATTAGACCCACTTCCTCTTACACTACGGAATTGAAACTTTGCATACTGCTTCAGTTCCGATGGCATTGCATTTTTGTGATAAGTATGATCTGCTGCTATGCTCAGGATTGGCTCCAGGCAAGGGAACTCCTCAACGGTTATGAAATTCTATATGTTTATCTGTATTAATTAAAGCTTGTGTTTTAAAATACTTTTAATAATTTCAAAAGTTATGTTATTCGATTTATTTAACTTCACTAACGATCACTGGCTACGGTGAAGGAAAACATAGTGAGGTTCTGAAAAGTGTGTGAAATCCATTAATCCGCACTGGGCCAGCGTGGTATACAGCCTATACTCCTTACATTGTGAAGACACGAACCCAGTAGTGGGATTTATGGGTTGTAATGCTGAAAAGAGAATTTACACAAAATACTTGGATGATGGTCTCGGGTGTTGAGGTGAATCTATTAATAGCCCACTATTGGGCGTGGGTCTCTTTTCCCATTGAGGGCTATTGCATACTCCACCACGCTGCCCCAATATGCTTTAGTGGAGGGGTTAGTGGCCAACATGATCGTCTTGTTTCGATCATAAGTAACTTGGCGTGTGATCTTTCCGACAACGTCACCTAATGTGGCCCGCATCAATATCGTTATAACATTTGTGGCCCGGTCGCCATAGGAAAAAGTTGCAGACCCATGTTCTAGAACATTAGCTAAGTCGTCATTAAAGGGACCAAGCCAACCTTACAATATCAACGAAATTATGTGAGGTCAAAGGCCTGTATTGGACATATGACAGAGCATGCAAGTCCATGTAACGGAGCAGGTTGCCGGAAGACGAAGACTTTTTGTGCTTCCACGAAATACGAAGCTTCACCGGCAGATGGAGAAATACTCGACTACTTATGTTACAACTGATAAAAACTCGTCAATTATAACTATAGTGCCATTATAAAATATGTACATATATATGATAGTAATAGTAATAATAAAGAAAAAAAGTAAAAAAAAATGTATGAAGATGTTAATTGGTTGTATCTATATGTGTATGTCTCTGGTTGTGTGTATGTATGTGAGTGTATTTGTTACTTCGTACACGGTTCAAGAGTCAGATAGGGCTAAAAATAAGCTTTCGTTTTATTGTGTTAAATTAAGTTTATTTTACATATAAAATAATTATCGTATGCAAAGTTTAGTATATATAAGTAATAAGTATGTAATGTGTTATACATAAATGGCCCTTAATATATAAATAAAAACTGCATTTCGTGGTGAGCTGTAAATTCCAGATTTTCATATGTTATAGGTTTGTATCACTACAACTTGCCCATAATTTCAACATCAGCTTGCTTTGAGATCAGATCGTCGTATGTGACTTATCCTGAGATATATATCTTAACTATACTATTACATACATATATAAATCATTTTCTAATCCAGGTAATTGCGAGCAGATTTCAACTCCCTCGCGTGTTCTAAAATAACCAAACAATTTTTTACACGTCAACTAATTTAAAATTTACTAAATATAGAACTTCTCGCGGATGTGTCACGCGACTCACTCAAGAAAGTATTGATGTAAAAAATTTAATGGGACATCTGCAAGTGACTTATTGCCATATGGGATCCTTACGGAGTATTAAACATGCACAATCTATTTTAAGTTTAATCTAAACACGGTATGACAGGTCATTTATGTATTAGGAAGAGTAAGGGACCTAAAATGGCTCCCTACGAGACCCCAATAATAGATGCTGATATCGGTGACTTTTCTCCGACAAGGCTTGCCGGAGCAACGATTACAACAATCACTGATGAATACGTTGCCTCTGAAGCCCGGGAGTATTCAAAAATTTTTGTCAGTAGCGACCCATCATGCACCCGATTGCGCCCATGATTGTTTAAATTTTCAGATAATTTACTATCGACACAAGCTCCTACCCTAAAAGTTATTCAACCCTTTTACTGCTCCATAATCTTTTATCTTTTTTCTTCATCAAAGAATTCATATTGTTATTATATTATATTCAATTTGAGCTGACCCCAATAAAATTGGGAAAAGTACAGAATGATGATGTTCATCAACGTATGGAGTCTTATAATGTTAATGTTTCTTTTAATGTTTCGTCGTTTGTAGTATTTATCAAAAGAAACTGCTAATTTGGTTCTCCGTAAAAACCTTTTACTTCTTTCTTTCTACCCTTTTCTTCATTCAACATCGTAGTAATGGTTTATATACGACGCTGACCACATATCACCAGATGCCTCGCCTAAGGAAACTAAAACAAAATTCTCTTCAGCCAACCTCATAGAATAATATTTGGTTAAAAAACCTGTCAAACATTCGCCGACAGTATCAAACTATTGCAAATTTAAAAACTAATCTGATGATAACGGAGCAAACAAGCGTATAAACGTTGGAAGACGAAACGGAAACCAGCTATTAGGCAGCTGGTGGAACAGCTGGCCCAAATTTCACCATCTCGCCTTCCGCTTCCGGCCAATTGTACCTTCTCTTAAGGGTGGACCTTCTTAGATGAGGGGAGCATTCATACTTTTTGCATAATACATGCGAATTGGAATTTTATTTACCTTTAACATTTAGAATAAGTAAGTGAAGGAACTATATTTTTTCGTTGAAATTAAATGATGTCAAAGTACTTATTTCGTTTTAGGAACCAATAACTCACTTAATTAAAGTAAAAAATTAACTATAAAAAACCCTATATCAATTAAATATAATAACAAAACATTTTTAAGAAAATGACGTTACGCTGAATCTCGTATAAAGAAAATACGGTTATGAATCATAATCTGTGGACCAATTGAAAATTTTAACGTTGTCTGTACCTTCATTCATCAAGAAGGTTGTTTTTTTTAAATTAAAAACATTACTAATACCTATTATTATAAACGCAAAAGTCTGTTATACTTTCACGCCTTAACTATTGAACCGAGTTTGATAAAATTTGTTACAGAAATAGAGTAGAGCTTCGCAAAGAATATAGGCTACTTATTGCGTTAAAAAGGGTTGAAATAGGTGATGAAATTCTGCAATGAGGTACGTCATCATCAAAAATAAAACCACCTATAGCATGTACTCTTTATAGGCTACCCAAGTCCAGCAGTGGGACACCATTTAACTTTAAATATGCCAGCTTTATTCCTTGGCACGCAATACGATTGTTCTATGAATACGACTTCATACTTGTTTGTAACAAAAGGCCATATTATATTGTAACACAGAGTTGTTACACGACACTAACATTGTGACAAGCTACTTACTCACATTGTACAGTAAATCTAGTTTTGGTGCAGCCCGTTTAGCATACGGTAGCAGGTGGGTAGCGAATGGTTGTCGAATGCTAATATTATATTGCTTACGTCATATATTATGTTATACAACTACTTTCGTTTCACTTCGGTATAGCTGAGAGCCGTAGATTTTTTTCAAATGAATATATCTTTTCTATACTAATTATAAACAGCAAAGATTTATTTGTTGCTTTGTTTTGTTTTTTTCTTTGAGGAGAATAGGTTTCGAAACTACTGCTATGAATTGCAAAATTCTTTTACCATAAGTATGCTGCATTATTCGTGATAAACATAAGCTATAGAATATTTTCAAAAATATTAGGGGTCCGTATGAAAATTTCGATAATGTAACCGTGTGAAAATAATACCAAAAAATCCTTACACAGCGTACGATGCGTACATTAATGACAATAGAGCAAAGTGATGTACTACAGCTTTATAGAGGACATCAGTATCTACAAAAAAATCACCGATACCATAATTATAGAGTTACAGTTATGATACAATAACCACTTTTTTATGGTAACTGGTTCTATCGAAGCGAAGCAAGAGCAGATGATAATAGAGTACTGATGGGCATTCACGCAAAAGTACTGAATAATTCAGAGTGAAATTTGGCATAGAGATAGACTTTAGTCTGTCTTTTAAACACATTTTTTAATATCATATAAAGGTGACGATATCGCGAACGGACTTTAGTATAACGTAAATTGCGGGTTCTGAAGATCAACGAGTCAATTAATTAAGGTTGCCTTACAAAATAACGAAAATACTACTTTTATTATAAATGACGAAGTTTGTGCGAATGGATGGATGTTTGTTAATCCTTCAAGCAAAAATTACTGAATGGATCTCAATGAAATTTGGCACAGGGATAGCTAAAAGTATAGAATAACATATAAGCTACTTTTTATCATCATACCACGCGGACGAAGCCGCGAGCGGACCTTAGTATGCAATAAAACAGATAATATTCACATTTATAGATAATAATACTTAGATCATGGATTAAAAGTATACTTTCAATAAGCTCTAAACCTATCTAAAACTGTCACATAAGTTAATAGGGATCGAACTATGACACCGTTTATTTTATGTCAGGGGAGACCAACCCGTAGCCCGCGGGCTGCATGCGGCCCTTTGATCATTTTCAAATTATTTTTTTATATCATACAACGTGTCAAAACATAAAATAATTCAACTTAAAAAAGCATTGTGATGCAAACTTGAAGCAATAAAAAATCTTTATATACTCGTATTTACCAGAGTTACATATTAATTAGTGTTAACTCTAGTTAATATATAAAGTTTAGTAAACGGTTAGTAAATTCGATTTAGTATTTAAAGAACTAATCTATTCGTATGTGCGGCCCTCTTGCAAAAATAAATTTTAAATAGGCTCTTTATTTAAAAAGGTTGCACACTCCTATTTTATGTAATACTCAGTAAGAGGGTTGTCAGATTTAATTTAAAACCATACATAATTTCAAGTTGATCCACATTGATGCCAAGCTGCGACGCACGTGCGTCCGCGCACCTGCCTGCACCCCACACCCTCTCATCCAGGGTTGCCAACTATACACTTGAAATAGGGTAACTTTGTATTGTATAAACTTTGAACTCCAGGATTTGAAGGTAGAAATGTCAGCGTCACAAATGTTTTTCTGTTATAGTTCACCCCTAATGCTAATTCAAAAATGTGAGCGAATGACGGTTATTGTGGAAAAATAAACGTCATATTTTTCTGCAACAATGCGTAAAAATGTCACTCACACATTTTTGAGCCAGCGTTTGGCGTGGATTTTAACAAAAGAGGCATGTGTCTCAAGGTGTTGGACATTTTGGTTCAAAACCAGGACTATAAATATATGTACATATAACAGCAGTAGAAATTGTTATAGTTACATTGTATTGTAAAACAGAGTCAATTAAACAAATAAGAGACAAAAACATTGGTCCTTAACAGGACATCTTAAAAACTCAGGATGATGTTCAAAAACTATCCAGGACAACTTAGGGCACCCTAAAAAGCAGATCTTGTCCGGGGAAAATGGGACGGTTGGCAACCATATTTTGGTATTACACTGTTTTTGACTAAATTATATATTTTACTGTTGAACAAAACAATATTGTTTTCAGCATCATTTTGATACTTTCCTGTCAAATCGCGTATGTACTATATAATGAGGTTCTCATTTATTTATTTTAAGAGTAATAGTAAATTGATAAGTTGATCACGAAACCCTAAAAAGTGTCTTTAAATTATTAAAAAAAAAACAGATAACATAGGACAAATCACACACGGCCACCTGATCCCAAACTTTGTAATTTCGAAATATTGTTAACGTTTCTTAAATACCGCTTATTTATCGGCCCTAAAAATATTTTAATTCTTGTAAAATAAGTTGGCAACCCTACTCTCGCCCTGGGGGAAGTGCGGGTATAAGTGATCTTTATATCAGTGGGTTTAAGATTTTTTTCCGTCTGTGTGTTGAAGACGGCTTATCTATTGACAAACAGGTAACCGAAGAAACTCCCTTAGTAATCATGAAGTATTCAATGATATCTAAAATTTATCTATTTTTTTTGGTTTCCGTTTTATATAAACAAAAAAAAAATCTTTAAACTCAGAACTAATCCGTACTAAAAATTCCGTTCATCGCTTTGTCTTACAATATCTTTAATCTACTTATTTATTATATATATTATAAGTATTGATGATTAATTGACATTGATTGATATTGAGATATATTGAATAATTATTCGTTCAAAAAGCATATGAAAATACATTCGGTATTTATAGAAACAAATAAGAATTGTTGACGTGACTTGAAAAAAAAAACCTGTTTATTTAAGAATTTTTTTACAAAAATATGACTTAATTACTAAATCTGCTACTAACATTAAATAATTAAAAATGAAAAAAAAAAACAAATAAAACGAATTTATTGATAAAAACTTACATTACATTAAATACATAATTAAAAAAAAAACAATTAAAACGATTTTATTGATAAAAATTGATAATTAAATGTGTAAATAAACAAAATTTTAGTCTCGCCTGCAAACATTTGATAAGAAGTTTTATTTAGCACTAAGATTTTACTAGCAATATGTATTTTGTACAACAATCCACGAGTTTGTTGAAAACGATAACAAGCTCGTAGTTAGTAGTCATTTTATAAAATTGCTAAGGTAGCTAATAATTTGCCTAATCGACTGTTTAGTCGAATAAATCGTTTTTACGTCCGTTTGTGAAGCTGTTAAGAACCAATTAGTATTAAAGATCCCTTTTCAAAGGAATCGTTAAGAGGCCAGCGATTCAAAGTACGACTTTATTTAACGGACCGAAGAAATTTTCAAAGTATAATTTCTTTTACATACAAATGAAGCGTGGCCAATTTAAATCAGACTTATATTGTGCCCGCCTTTAATTTATAATAGGTATTCGTGGAGACAATGAGAGAAAGAGACATAAAGAGTGAGAGATCCGTGTAGTGGTTGTTACATTATATTTAGTTATAACCTATACCTGCTAAACCGAGCATTGCTCAAGTGTAATAAATCCAAATTCTTTTATTTAAAATTTTACATAATTTTTTTATTTTCACAGGTCAGGTTTATGTACCTATATTAGAATTCCCACTGTATTTTTTCTTATTATTTTTTTAACTACGGTCCTGCACAGCGAGCCTCTGGTTAACCCACCACTGAAAATCAGTGCAACCGAGTGCTGAACCTTCCATTTTGACATATTGTGTTTGCTGCGTAATTCCTCCGAATAAATGGTGTTTCTTTTTTTCTTTTCTTTTTTCTTATCTTTCTTTCATTAGTTACGCCATCTTTATCTTAAATTAACGCAACATTGAAAATATCAATAAATAAAAATTGATTACGTTCTAATTATTTTATATCATGAAATTCGAATGGCGTACAGATGTCACTGCTAAGTATATAATATTTTTAATAACTATACGAACACGCAGCGAAGATATAGCGAAAATTAAACTATTATAATTGATTCTTTGGCCCAAAAAACCTTTCACAATTGTCATCCAAATTTCAAATTATCTTAATAGCGTATATCTGAGTCAATTTTATTTTATTTTATTACATAATTAACTCTTAAGAATCCGCTCTCAGGTTGAGATCGGGGTTTTGAGTACGAATTCCTTAGTAACACTTTCTTGGTAGCTATGAGTCAACTTACGAGTTCCGTTTCCGGAACCACAATTTTCTCAATTAGTCATCACGCCACGCTCATCACTATTATACCGGAAACGTCCACGACCGGCCGGAAAGACGAACGGACATGAATGACGAACGTACATGAATGACGAACGGACATGAATGACGTCCGCGTTATTGTACGCCGCCGCTTATAATATGTAATGCGCACCTGACTTATGTCAAAGATTATAACGTCGTGGGTTTATATGTCATATTTTACCCTGGATTGCTCACTACTGATCACGGATCTCCCCATACTGAGGAGGCCTTAGGCGTTAGGCCTCTCTATCCCAACCCGGATTAAAGTAAGGTGAGCTGACCGAACTGTCAGAAGTTTTTATGCCACCCAAAAGCCGATATGGCTTGACGATTGCTATCTAACGATAACATCCGGACCGACGGCTTTATGTGCCCTAGGAAGTGCCTACGATTACCGAGTTTTTAAAGTGAAAAATACTCCATTATCATTTGTTTTGAAATATTTCGCTCGCGTGGTGTGTGGAAAAAGGTAGCAGAAAAATATCAAAAAATTTAATGAATAATGAGTAACATCCATTCATCTACATAACATCCATCCATCCATTAACTCACTCATCCATTCATCCATCCAATGTCCGGATGAAAAACATATTAAAAAAATAATAATGCCTCGTGAACTTCTGTTACGCTGAGTTACTCTATGCTACCTATGTACGAGTGAATTGAATGAACAAACCGGTTGTGGACAAACGTGACCGGAATAAGCGATATCGTTCATTCACAACTTGAAGAAACTATTTAAAAAATGTACGGATTTAGTAATAAAAGCTTGTGTGTCGTTTATAAAATCCGATGCAGGTGAAACGTTTTTTCAAAATCGTTTATTTCATGTAGGTATGTATTTTCAATAAACGTATGAAAGAAATTTTGAAAAAAAGTTTTTGGAAAATATTTGTGCTATATAAATTATTTGACAGGTCGGTTTGTCTAGTGGTTAGTGAACCTGACTGCCCCACCAAAGGTTGGGAGTTCGATTCCCACCCAGGTCAAACTTTTCTGTAATGAGCAAGAATGTTTGATCTGTGTGTAAATATCTATATAAGTATGTATTTAAAAATATACATGTATATATATATATATATGATCATCACCTGTCTAATCACCATAGTACAAGCTGATGATAAGTTTGGGCACAGATAGGCGAGTGTCAGTTGTCCAGAGATATTAAAAAAAAAATTGTTACAAGTTTTTGCCTTAAAACCCAGCGCAAGTTTCAGTATAACTAGTGTAGTGCGAACACATTATTGTGAATACACAAAAAAAATCTTCATTTTTAAAACGTACAGATTCACTCAAAAACAAGTTTCATTCAGAGATTTTCATGTTTACAATTCACAAGCGTAAATGAGAACAATGGGTGCAGTTAAACGGATCGTAACGGGCGTCCCCTGGCGTTTGGTGTTTACAGACAGACAAAGATACGGAACGTGAGAATGTTGTTTTAAACCAACTTTATCAAAAAGGTGCGTTTCCTACGTGTCCATTACAAAACCGGCACACGACTGACAAACTCTGTGAAAGGTTGTCACTCATCTAACATCGTTAACAACAAAGAAAAGGTTGCCAACCTGTCGTATACAATAGTGTACTACACTGAGTGAGAAAGAAGATTTGTAATAAAATAATTGCTTACGACAGGTTGGCAACCTTTTCTTTGAGCGCCACAAATGTTGTAATAATATTGGCGCGGGCCACATTTCATGTAATAAACACATTTTGTATTTCCAACAAAGTATATTCATTGTTACTCTCATTTTAATGCCATGGGTACTAAATTATTTCATATTTATAAAGCTAATCCGATTTTTGAGTCAGTACTTGACATGATCTGATATTATGATCGTCTGTGATCATCGCGGAGGTGTGCCGCATTGGCATACGGGCTACATAAGGTTCACGGGTCATAGGTTGCCGATCACAGAGGTTTACCAATATACATACATTTTAATAGACATTTAGGGTTTACAAAACACACAACCTATCGTGACCTATCGTATCACTTAAAAAGACTAATTATTAACACTGGAGAAAGGAGATTTTTTCTTCTTTTACCAGTCACTTACTTACTATCAAGTCAAACGTTGACCTGCTTATAACATAAAAAATAACAAATGTTTTGAGTGAGGCGCTCCGTCGCTGAACACGTAATATACATAAGCACTTTAACTTCTAGCGTTGTATAAGGTAATAATACCATATTAAATTCAATATCTACATCCGTACCATTGAGTAATATTTATTATTATCTACCGATTCTATTAGGCGTTGGACCTATCAAATAAAAGACACAGTGATTGCAATGTCTAGAATTTTCGAAATTCATCACGACGTGACGGATTGTAATATTATGAAATAAACATCTGCTTCACTCACAATCCAGCTTTGAATTACAGCGGTGGACGGGACGACGCTAGGCCATGTTACAAGTGTTAGATGAGCGGCGACCCTATGACGTAGGCGGTGTGCAGCAAAGCGAAATAAACAATGTCTATTGCCCCGAATGTGCCAGACGCCTTAAGCCGTCGAACTCGCGTATAATCACGTTGCAAGTTTTAGGCAAGAAATGCAATTAAGAATTTATTGTTCGCTCGTGGGAAACGTGTCCCGTACTGTCCTTTACTTCCTGTTGCCTCAGCGAGATGCCGCAGACGTGCTCCGTTCTTTGTGAGAGCTCATTCATAATCGTTGCTAATTATTTTTAATTATACCTCTAAAATTCCAAATTTCGACGTAATTTAGCTTATTAATTATAACTGTGTAATAGGCGGAATTAGTCGGTATTGGTTACTCATATCACAGCTTAGGAAAGAATCTATACAAATTCTCCGTGCGACAGTTAACCTATAAAAAAATCAAACACTTTTAATAAAACACTAGAAATTGCCCTTGCTTCGCTCCGGAAGAAGAGTTGTCCAGAGGTTTCAGAGTCGTCATACTAAATTTAATCTTTTAACCCACAGAAACAAAGCAGTTTTCTGGGATAAAAGTATCCTTTAACCGTTGTCCACAAGCCACAATCATGCTATATCGGTCCATGCTATTGGACAACTAAATTGGTCCATTGATTTCGAAGTTGCCATACCAACTTTAACCTATTTTCCCACGGCAACAAGCAGTTTTTTGGGTTAAAAATTATCGTATAAACATTGTCCTTACATAAGCTACAGCCAAGCTAAATGTCATCTAAGTTGGTCCTGTTATCCTGTGGAAACTAAGCTATTTTCTGGGATAAAACATATCCCATAACCATCCTCGGGTGTTAAACTATGACTATACCAAGTTTCATCTAAATCTATCCAGTACTTTTTACCTGATGGTACGAACAGACAGACAGACAATAAATCCAAAAAAAATGTTTTGGTCTCTATATCGATAACAAAGCCTGCGCCTGCATCAAAATTTT
>DWJZ01006304.1:0-13153 GCA_018249125.1 Asbolis capucinus
AGCGATCCATCGCGTCCCGGCTGGCGGCTCGAGAGCCAGTTCTCCTCTTTGTCTCCCCGTCCTTCAGTCACCGTCGTACCCATTCTTCACCTGTCACCCGTCCTGATGTGGCATGTTGTTGGTGTATCTGGGGTCAGTTGCTATCGTTATTGATCCCAATTGCTTTAGCAATGTGCCGCTTCCCTTGTTATCTTCTCTTCTCCGCGTACGCGGGTCAATTACTTCCTTCCAGGCAGGCGCGTCAGTAACATTCCAGTATGATGTTATTAATGTCCCTGGGCGGCGGTGATCCGGGTGACCGTCTGCTCGTTGCTTATCACATAAACAATCGTATATAAACGATAACATTGGCATTCCGGATTAAGCTTTAACGCCAAGATTGACAATACGAGTAATGTTAAGGTGAAGTGGAGCCGGGCTGGCGGCCTGGCCATTTCGTTTCTGAGGGATAACATTAGGTTTGAAAACCCTTTGCTTAACCTTTCTTATCAAGAATTGAATAGTTTTGGCATCGTCATGATATTTTCTGCAACAGTCATTTTAAATATCCCGTTATGAAGCACTGTCCATTTCCCATTACCGATCATTGGTAGTGCGGCATGATACGATAGTCATTTATCATAGTTAAATTATATTTATAAAATAATTATCTCACATAATTTTGAAATGATATTAATGGGGAGAAAGGTTTGCAACTGTATTATTAACTTAACTCTAGTGAAAATATGAGTTTACCTGAAAATAAATTTTCTCAAATGCGTGACCGCTTCCAACAATAACGCAAAAATGCAGAATGACATCTAAATGTGATTTGATGTATGAATGTACAGGTTTGTTATTTTTGTCGACGTTAATCTTAGAAACGATACTCATCTGCAGTTACCGATTAATAATGCTTTGTAGGTTTGTTGTATTGAAATCAGTTAAAAAATAAATAGAAAAGCTTTCATAGTTGGGCACTAAAATATAAACAAAAATAATGTAAATAAATTAAAACCATGATTTTATAAAATTACGCAATGACACTTGCTTGTCACAAACGGACTCGAACACACCAACAAACTAGTATTTGTACACTGCAAGATAAATAAAGACATGTAATAAAAAAGATATATCAAATTAAGGAAGTCCCCGTAGGGGCCTAATATACCGAAGCCATGTCCGAGACGTCGTCCCAAATGGACACATTCTCGTAGCTCCAGCGTCACCTGGCTACCTACCAGCGAGCCGCTGTTCTGTTCTGTCTGTGATGATCCTGGAGCCGGTCCCAAGCGCCGCGACGGAGGTTCTTGTCACAACATTGCTCTCTACCAAATGTAAGATACACCATAACTTTAATGAAGCTGGATTTGGACGCTTCTCCGGCGACATTTTAAACCAGTGGTTCTCAAACTTGTTTCGTCTACTGCACACTTTCAAAATGGATGATTTTTCAACACCCTAAATATTTTTGCTTTACAAAAAAAATAAAAACTCTGATAGCATCAAGTAATTTAATTAATTTAATAATAATGTGTTATATTAGCCTGATCTTTTAGTTGTTGTAAAATCAAACAATGCAGAGATATGAAACAATTAATCGATGTTGTAGTAGTTAGGTCAAAATTACAGTGAATTTTAAAATGTATAGAGTCAGCAAGTTGATAAAATATCAGATTAGCCGTGGCCCTTTAAACCAGTTCGAGACTCCCAATTTTTGGGCTCCTCACCGCCTCCTCTAAGCCTTCAACGGCCACAAGAAGATGTCATCGACTTTGAGAAAGACTACTTTAAACATTTCAGCGTATTTACATTTCTCGCGTGTAATTCTGTTTGGTCAACAACATGAAGTGGGAATGTGGAGCATGCAAGTACAGTTTCGTCGTCGCCATTAAAACTTGGGCTGTCCGGTATTTTACATTTAAAAAAGGGGGAAATTTAATTGTTGACATTTTCGAATTATTTTACGTAATAATTAAATTCAACCCACGGCCTACTAACTTACTACAGCCTAAAGACCTACAGCATACTTCAGGCAGTCTCTGTTTCAGGGCACTGGAAGGGTTGGTGGGCGGTCAAGTGTAGGCCTTTTTTATTGGTCGAAGGCTTCCCAAATGAATTAACGGTTGCTATCTACTTATACTATACTATACTACTATCGACAGCTTTACGTGCCCTTTGAAGCACTCAAGATTTTTGCCACTTACAGTCACCCATATAGCGGGAGTCTACCCCCAAGCCCGCTGTTACTTAACTCCATTTATGGTTTGCCTCACCGCCGGCTACGGACGCTTCATTATCGTCATATGATATTTAATTAATCTGAGTATTTTTATATAGTTCAAAACTGTCACTGACATCGTAAAATACGATCCAGTGTACGCAATTAGTAAGCCTTGGCAAATGACCAAATATATAATTCCTGGATACCAAATACGTACCCAATAGAAGCAAACACAAATATATAAAATAATGTTCTCACCTCACATCATGGGAAATATGAAGGTTTTGGTTGCCGGAACATTTGTGTCACAGATAGATTAGCTCGAAAACAGATCGCGGTCGTTGATTGGACCAAATTACTGGCGCTGTTCATTACCGTACTGCTGATGTTTTATGTTGGGCGTGTCCCTAATGGATATGACTTAGTTTGACGATGACCGACGACCACGACCACTGTACACGTTACATTACATCGATCCCGTGTCGACTCTTAGCGAACAAATTTAAATAAGCATTCATTTTTACCATAAATGAAATACCTTATAATTTTAAGTATATATGCTTTACTTTGTTGTCTTACTATATCTTGTTTGAATTTTAAGCATTGCAAAGGACAGGTGACTTGAGTAAATCAAAAAATGAAATGATACAATGTTCAAAACTTTAACTTATCGGACTCACAAGATGACATAATTAAGAGTTAAGCTGTAAACCCTATCTATTCGCGAAAAAAACTGCTTTTACAATATAAGATTGAAACACAAGATAAAACTCTTAATTTAACTATAAGCATTTACGTAAGCAAGAGACGCACACACCGGCATTCTGTCGCGATACAAACAGCCTCAGGCTGCTCCGCTGAAGGGTGTTAAAGCTAAATAAACGTTATAGAAAGCATAAGATCGTAATAATAACATACTAGAAATAAGCTATAGGAGATATAAAAACTATTGTAATAGATTATTGAGAAAGCTAAAAAACGATTATGAAAAGGAAGAAATAAAAAAGGCAGGTGTTGACAACAAAAGATTACGGGAAGTAATAAGAAATGTAACAAATACAAATGTTAATAAGAAGATTTCTAGTGAATTGCTGTCAATTAAACAATCGAGAGTCAGTAAATGCTATAAACATTTTTTTTGTCCATATAGGGAAAAAACTGGCAGAGGATATTCTTAAGACACTGTCACTCAACCAGGATAAATCGAATAAGCCTAACTTTACTTACACACAGTATTTAAACTCCATGGTACTATTAGATATAGATGATGCTGAGGTTTAAACTTTAATAATGTCGTTGCACAGTGACTGTGCCACGGGGTGGGATACGATATTATTAACATTAACCCATCTATGTAATTGCTCGTTTTCATCTGGTTCCCGAATATTTAAAAAAAAGCTGTAATTCATCCTATATATAAGGGTGGAGATAGGACCCTATCGGGCAACTATAGGCCTATTGCTAATCTTCCTATATTCTCAAAAATTTTAGAACGGCTAGCTAATAGAAAACTCATAAAATACCTAGATAACAAAGATGTTATCTCAAAAAACCAGTTTGGTTTCAGAGCTGGTATAGCTACTGCAGATGCCGTACAGGAACTTATCAATTATATTTTAAAGGGCCTAGATAGAAGGGAAAAGGTACTAGCTATATATTTAGATATTTCCAAAGCCTTCGATACAGTATACATATATTCCTACCTTGTTGTGTAAGATGGAGTCACTAAGAATAAGGGGAAATCAACTTAATTTCTTTACAGATTACTTAAGGGTAAGAACTCAGCAGGTCAAAATATTAGAGAACATTAGCGACTGTTTTTTTTTGAATAAATTATGGGGTGCCTCAGGGTAGCATTTTAGGACCGACACTCTTTCTAATGTACATAAATAGTCTATGTGACCTAAACTTGGAAAGGGGCAAAATTGTTACATTCGCTGACGACTCAGTCCTACTTTTCTCGTCACCAACTTGAAGCCGAACGTTTTCGATAGCCCCACAAGGATTTAATAAAGTATTGCAACATATTCATTAAAATACACTAACGCTAAATATCAATTAAACTGTCTATATGTTCTTAGCTATGCGTAATGTAAACAGGGATGAGATGCACTCGTTTTCCATTATAGCTTATAATAGTGACTGTCCAAATGAAAGAATTACAAATTGCACGTGTCACGTCTTAGACAGAGTTGAATGTACCAAATATTTAGGAGTCTCAATAGACAATAATTTACGATTTGAAGCACATTTTAGTATCCTTGCTGCTAAGGTTCGCAAACTAATCTACATTTTCAAAAACCTACGTCGTATAGCCGATTTCAAAATCCTAAAATCTATCTATTATGCCTCTGTCAGTTACAATTAAACTACTGTATCACTTCATGGGGCGGCTCCTCTAGGACTTCCATGATGAGTTTATAAAGAGCGTAACGGGTTATATTAAAAGTGATGACTTTCAAAAATTTTAGTTATTCCACTGAGCTACTGTATAAAGTATGCAGGGTCCTGACTGTGCGTGGTCTCTTTATATTCCAAACTATAATTAAAAAACATCAAGTTTGCCTAACTGACTGCAAAGAAATCTCATTAAATAGGGGAAAAAAAAAGTTTTTCCAAATCCCGCTTATAAATACAGCATTTGCTAACAAGTTCTTTTATTTTTGGGTCTCCATTTTTATAATAAGCTAAACAGTTCTGAAAAAATTAAGACAAAAAAATAAAGACTGGCTATATACAACAACATTTAGTGAAATTGAGGGACTATTACATATTAAGCAATAAATGACACATTCGTACACCCACCCACCCACACACACAAACTCACAGAACAAATTCAATAAAGGGCTATTAGTAATAACTAAACAAAATTTGTCTTTTTCTTATTAATATTGTTTATGTTATTAACGTAAGCAATTTTTTATTATAATCTTACTATTTTACACACAGGGGGTTAGGATCTGGTTGGTGCCCGAAACACAGGCTGGATCCTAATTCAGGCACCAGACATCCATGTTATAACAATATATTATAAAGATTTTACGAAATTGTACAGTGCTGTTAAATAAAAAATTAAATAAATAAAAATAAATATAAAAGCGTCATGGCGGAAAATTATTATGTGAAATTAACGTATCCCTTATATGGTTTTTGAAAAAGTTACTTAATAATCCAGCGTTAAATATGGTAAAAAAAATATTTCATGTAATATATCGTATCATATGTAAGCTAAAAATACCAGGATTAAATCCAATAAATATATTGACCATAGAATGCAATGTGTGACCATGGAAAGTCTTACTAATTACCAATGTTAATATTAATTTTCCGAATATAGAAGAAATACGCAGAAAAATTGTCGAAAAATCACAATGGGAGGCAATTTTAGCATATTTTGAGGCGAAAGACAAAAAATATTTTTCGACTTAGATAAAATAATTATAAATTAAGTAAATAGAAATAGATACAGTATTGTATTGTATTTAAAACACTTTTCCCCTTCATAACAAAGATTATATTTAATTCCGGGAAACAGGTTAGAACCCGCGAACAGGTTAATGTTGGACTGAACCATTGTGACTGAAATCTAATAAACTTAGTATGTAGCTTACGAATATATGGTGGGAGTAGTTTGTTTGTGCCGAGAAAAGGTTTTCCTCCCACAAGATATTGGCCATTGGTAAATAAAACTAAACAAGTTTGTAGCTTATATAACAATATTTAACCCGGGAAAACAGTGTTGTTTCCCCGCAATAACAGGTAAACAAATTTCCGAGGGTTAAGCGAGAACGAACTAATAGTTTATATAATCTTTTTTTTTTATGGGAAAATGCGTTACGCACCCTCGGAGTCAAGGATAGGTTAGGTGGGACTCCGGGGGAAACTACCCGTCTACCCCTTAAAACCCCCTGGGTTGTCCCAAACGCCTGAGTGGGGAGGTCTTGGGAAACAGCGTAGCTTTAATTACCAATATCTGTCCGGCGGGCTGCTCACTTACACTTGAGCCCCAAATTGACCACCTTTAAGTTGAGTCTGCAGGGACGGCCGCCCCTGTTCGAAGAAGAAGAAGGACGGTGCAATGCCGACGTCGGTGTCACCACACTGATCGCCAGCCGACCCTCATTAGGACGGTTTTAGAGGATGAAAAGCCTCCTTATCCCCATCTCCTACTACGCAATAATGGTGAGGAGGGTCTGCCCCCCTCTCGTGCTCTGCCGCCATTTACCACGAAATGACTTTTTCACAGAAGGAGGCCATCGATCTTTAAGCCGTTTTGCTCTCTAGTATCTTGTAAACAATGCTCGGGTAATTTTGGAGCAAACTTCACCCAGCGAGTTGCGCCAAGAGTATGCTCCAATGTGTCTTCCGCCATTTGGCTATGGCGACACAAGGGAGACTCCGCTCTCTTAATTCGGAACAGGTATGACCCAAAACACCCTTCACTCGTCACCTATACCATCCTGAGTGTCAGGAAATGGCTGCACGAAATGGGGCCTTTTCAACCAGCCTTCTAAGACTGGACCAATGGCATCCAGGGTCCTCTGTTCGAAAACCACGCCCGCTAAATCATTCGCTCATTAGTAAACAAGCGACCTTTGCGCTTCTGCACGAACAGCTTCCCGTTTTTGGAGGGTCGGACGTTTACCTCCGTTCCGCTGTCCAGTTATAGACAGCGGATAACACATCTGCCTCAACCTCCTACGGAGGGGTACTTGCTACCGCAAATGCAGCTGCGGAACTAACTGTGCGGTAGGCCCTTTCCACCCGCAGTGCAATAGCCTGTTAGAACCTACGGATAAGGGTCCAGATTCTCCTTCCGATGGAGAGTATCAGCCCATATGGGTGCCATGGAGTGCAGAATGCGAGCATAGAGCCTCAGTGCCAGCCCGCGGAAGTGTGGGCCAAAGTGTAACCGAAAGTCAATTGTAATAACCAAATATTTCATTTGAGACTTAATTGGGATTGGGAAACCCTCGACAACTATGTTGGTTCCGGCAGGCGGGAGCCACTGAGGTCTGAAGAAATACATAGTTTCAGTCTTCTCTAATGCCACGTTCAAAACTCTTAATAACGAGACAGCTACCCGCAGTGGCACGCCAGACCGCCTCCCGAAAATCTCCTCCTCTGGAAGTGACAAGAGAAGAATAACATAGCAACTCATTGCCACGGAGGAGAGCACACAAGATAAGCCACCTAAAGCCCAAATTCCAGAGGAGTGGACCCAAATTTGACCCCTGTTTAACTCCGGTCTCAGCCGGGGAGCGACGTAAAATCCCCATTGGTCGTGACCGTTTTGTAGCTGCGAATCTTTGTGCTTCTACTAAGAAGCCTGGACGCCAACACTTTGTGCAAGGCTGCGCTGCAATGCAATACGTTTTGAATACGAAGAACAATTTCTTCGTTTCTCCCAACAAAGGCCAGCTCATCCGCGAATCCTATAACGATGTGTCTTCCATTCATTTTCAGTCCAACATCTAAAGTTAATACTTTTCTTAGGACATATTCGAGAACTAAATGTTTCTTTCATGTTGCGCTGCTTCGTTGCTGCCTCAACAAGGTTGACCAGTTTGCTGAGAATATTGAAGTTCCTCAGAATTGTACACAAGGCCCTCCGGTCTATGCTATCATAGGCCTTAGCGAAGTCCACAAACAGTACGTGTGCACTTTGCGCGTATTCCTATCTTTTCTCCAAAATTTGTTTTAAGCGAAAGATCTAGTCAATAGTACTGTGATTTGGTCGGAACCCACACTGATAATCACTGAGGATTTTTTCCGGGAAGTTACGTACGTTGGAAAAGTCCAACCTCTTCAGTAGCACATACGAAAGAATCTTGTATGCTGTGGGAAGTAGAGTAGTTACTCAGTAGTTTGTACACTTCCTTTTACAGCCTTTTTGTGGGCGAGGCAGATGACGTCTGTGTTCCACTCCAATTATTGTTGTGTGAGGTACTTGCACATTTTCAATAACAAATATAAGAACTTTTTTGAGTGACGAAGGCGTTTTCGAATGCGAATTTTTTGGGTTTATGAATTATGTGGATAGTCCACATCGATCGTTTCGGAGTCTTAATACTTTGTAGGGTTTTTTAACATTGTCGCAGAGTGGAAGTAATAGTTTGTTCGCTGCAGCGTCACCCAGGTACTGCCTATCACCCGCTGTGTGCATGGAGATCGGAGGTCACGCTACGGAACACTTAAGTAACAATTCCCTTGACCCCTTAATTAATATTATATTACCTTGTGTTTAGTAAAAGTAGTCAATTAATTCAATCTTGGCAATCCCTTGGCCTGGATTGACTGACGTGTGACATCCTTCAACGCATCAAAATGGATGCGCTCAGGTAAGTCATCAGGCCTTATTAGGTCGGTGTTATTACGTTTTACAACTAAGTAGTCGTGTTTAGGTTTATCATGCCAACCAATTTCAACCCTGTTTTAGAGGTTGTTTCGTGGGACCCATCGATCCTCTTTGTACTTTACAGGCACACAGAGTTACTTTCACATTTATAACATTACTATTAATATACATACATTAAAATTTGTCTCACAATATTAAAATCTTATTGTCACCCTATTAGAAAGGGTTACCCAGCCTCAGTGTTGCATCTCCCACTCGGCTCGTTATTTCGATGCGAGTACACAACCCTATATTTTGTGTGTTACATCCCCATTATTGATACATAGCACATACAAAGTAGAGATAGAACATAATTTGCTAGTCTTTACAATTACCCAATTCTGTGAATAAGGTAAAAAACTACAATAAGATAATAAAAAATATTGCTTATAAAATACGTATTGTAAATTTTATTGTTGTTGTTTTATTGTAATTTTTTGAATATACAAATTCAGCGAAAGAAGATGCTAAACAATTTTCAAAAAGTAGCTTTGGCCTAAGACTACGTCCGCGTAGCACACCCTCATCTTCACTCGTTACAGTAAATACCACATTTAAAGCATGAATACAAAAAGTTATGCTCATAACTTCAATAATGAAGAACTTTTTTATATATAAGTTATAGGTTGATAACTATCCCACCTGACAGTTAGCGGCGATGATGTATTAAATATTCTGAGAAAAACTTAGGTAAAAGTTAAAGAATCCTATTCACTCTTGTTTTGAAGACACCTCGATTAAGTATTAATATTTATGTGTTATTTATTTAATAAGTTTTTTTTATTAAGTTTGCACCTCTACGTGCATTCTATTTTACAAATAAGTCCTTTGCCCAACGGGTGTCTGAAAGAAATCGCTATCAAATCGATAAGACCGTTTATTGTGTTTTGAATATTGTTATTGATTTACTTTGTATGTAACCCTAGTATGCACAATAAAGTATATTGTATGGTTTTATTTATTTATAATGCAACTACATCTAACATTACATTATACTCGAGCGGAAATGTAGTCGTCAGTAATTTTAATGTTATCCCCTTTTTCAATCCCTTCAAGACTTTTGTGCAAAAAGAAGTAGCCTATGATTTCCTTTAAGTTGTATTCAACTTACCACGTACCAGCGTACTTACCAACGTATCAAACTGGGTTCAGTTGTTTAGGCCTGCGTGAAAAGGTATTACATAGTAGTAAATATATGTTACCTCCTGTCCGTTTTAAAAATAGAAACTTTACTTTTTACGGATGAAATGTCTAAATTTACTTTACCGAATATTTCAATTAATCCTTAAGCGATATTCTGCGAATTTACGGCATTATTTTCTTATTTCTTAACCGTTCGTTATAATCACGTGTTATAGCTTATGTTGTAGTCGTACTTAAGTAAAACGTTTTTGTTATAATCTGTAGAGTATTTGACAAAAACATGATAGACTCTGACAATCAGTATTTTTCAATGTGACAAGAACCAACGCAAAAAAGTGGAATGTAATTTTTGAAGGTTACATTGAAATCATATAGTCGGAGGCGTTCAGAATTTACTAATAATTTTAAAGATCGATAATTTGCATATATAGTTTTATTTTCTAAAACTTACATTTTTAATTGTTGAACAAAATAAATGAAGTGTAGTAAAGGAATATTGATTACTATTATATCATTATGAAACACTTGAAGTTCACGAGAAACGATACAAACTTTATAGTATTTGAACGCATCATCGGATGTCGACAGTTGTTGAGGGTGTAAACATGTAATTTATTAGTAATCATACTTAGAAACTGCTTTGCTACTTTTATATTTGTTATATGTATTGTGATACACTTTAATAAACTTTTTGACACCGTGACAATCAATGTGATAGCTTTAAAAGTTATTTGTGATGTTTTTTTGGATCAAATCATTCAATGGCTAGTGACAACGACAAAAGTTCGACTAATCACAATTTGGAAGGCTCCTTGAAAAGTAATAAGAAAATAACTAATCCTGGAAATATAGGTAAATACTTTGATTTAACTGATTTGTATTATGCAAACATGATAGCTGGTTAATGTTAGGACTATATTTCATAACCTAAAGTTTATTGACTACAATTAACAGTGAAAAACTTATATTTTGTTTAGTGATTATAATTAAATTATATTAAGTTATAGCGATTATTACATTGGCATTATTTAATGTAATTATTTTCTAAAGAATCATATATTTAATTTTATTTCCATATAATTTCTCACATTTCTGTTTAAAGAATCCAATAACATTAATTTGTCTCTTTTTATTTTAAAGTATAAATGAAGCATATAAATTAGCCAAAGGAAGTAATTTTAACTATCCTATCAATGTCTTTGTCATATGTGTCTGCCATATGGGACATGTTATGACATGCAAGTATACGAGCTTGAGGGACCACCTGCAAGATGTAAAACTGAGATTTGAATGGATGTTTATTATTTTGAAAATATATTTCTAGCCTAATTTTACTCTTGTCACTTTATAGATTGAAGTTTTCAAATTATTTTTTTTACTTTAAATAAATAATTTAAATTATGCTTTGTTAGATTCTGGCATTATATACTGTAAATGTAAATTTATGTTGCACAGTAAGAAGTGTAATGGTAGTAGAATTGGTTTCATACAACCTTACAACTATGTGTTTTATGTGACCTGACATTACAGACAAACAATAAAATGTATAATTTCCCTCAATCTGTTTGAGTTCTAAAAGTTACATCAAGTTTTAGTGTTAGAACAAGAGTAAAAATAAATAATCTTCAATAAACTCAGTTCTTTGTATATTGAAAGGTTAAGTGCATGGCATAATTATATTACTAACTAATATATATACAATAACTAATAACTGCACTTGCTGTGTAAATACAGTTACATTATGGTTTTAAATACCTGTTTCATTCTTCATCTTTGGACATGTTCTTTATCAGTATTATGCTAACAAAATATCTATTAATTTAGTTATATTTCAAGGAAATTGTCTATGATTCAAATAAACTACACAAACAATATTATGGCTTTTACATCGAGAGAAATAGAGACAAATCAATATGAAAGAATAGGATGGAAATTTCTCTTCAGAACTGTTTTCCTATGAATTTAAGTATATATGCCTGGTGCATGCCAGTAAAGCACCTGATAAGCATATTTTTTTTAAATTGCCTTTACCTTCTACATGAATCTGCTCATCCATTGTTAAAATAAGAACCACTTTAATCTTAAAATATATTGTTTTTTATTTACCTATTTGTCTGTGTGCAGTGGAATTGTGGAGTCTGTAGAACCTACCCATAGACTGTCTGTCTTTGATAGCTGTCAACTATCCATTTGACTTTGACAATACGTATGACATAATTGTGCTATGATATGACAAAATCTTCAAGTAGGTAAACTAATTGAAGCATTAGATTAGATTATTTATTTTCTATTTAGCACTGTATCGTATGTAGTTAAACGTATCGAAGTCATTGGTTTTAACAACCTAACATTGGTTTTACGTGTATTTCGTGATACGTATTTCAAGTCGCAAAATGAATTTAACATCAAATTTAAGTTCAAGCAAAGAATTTGCCGCCCTAATTGAAAAACCTCCAAAAATATTTCTTGAAGTTCTCTCAATGTTATCGTCCGTAACCGTTTTGACAGAGAAGGAATTGTTGATGTTGAAAAATGATCTTCTGTATGCAATACTTGCTGTTATAATGATTGAAAATGGCTTCGAACCATTGTTGGATGATTGCAAGGTGTTTAGTCTTGGTACGCTCGATATCGAACGTATATCAAAATGGAAACGTCCATCTGGATTGTATGAAGCTAAATTTGTGCTGCTCGGATACAATGAAATAACAACAAAATTGACATTAACTCCATTTGCTAGTAATGCTATTGTGAATGCAGTCTTGCCTGAATTTGTGGTTGAAGTATTTTCTGTATGTCTTCCTATCAACAGGTATTTTGTTCTTACTAAAAGTCAGACAGAAGTTACACAGATGTGTAGTAATTTGAATGAACTGTCAGATATATTTAAAGATAAAGTACTGTCTCCTATCAAAAGCAAGATTCTAAGCCTGTGTGGTTATCCTGGTCCGAGTTTACTGGCTCTCCCAGAGGATATATTTTTAAAGATTATGCTCTATCTTCCCATCTCAGACATTATTAGTGTAGAGGAGACCTGTAAAAAGTGTAGTCAATACTTCACCGATGATAACTTTTGGCGTAAATTAATTAAGAGGGAGTCTTTCAATGTTGAGATCACAAAACAGATGCAGACTGAGACACAATCTGATATTAACTGGAGGATGTGTTATATAAAGTGTTATATAAAAAATAGGGAAGAAAATGAATCAGTACAAAAAAAAAGAAGAAAATTTTGTTGGTGGCAGTAAAAGTGATCAAATTGTTATTAATATAGTGTGTGAGATATATTATATGGTTTCAATAAAATGTATTTTTATAATACATTTTTTTCATAATGTCCTAAGATTTATTGCCAACTATTTGGTATGTTATAAGGCATTCTCAATTTATGTTATGGGATGGTGATGAGT
>DWJZ01006305.1:0-13153 GCA_018249125.1 Asbolis capucinus
GGCTGAGATTTTTTGTACCTATAGCCAGTAATTATGTACCTTAATACGATTTGTTTGAACATTTTAATATTAGAAATTTTTTTATGGTTTGGTCTATCTGATTAATAAATTTTACTGCTAAGTTGTACGTCCCCTGACCTGCCTACTTTGAATTCTCCAGAAAAATGTTTTACGTAATAAAGAGTAATATTTATTGTATAAATAATCCTTTAATAGTTGTCTGATTACCATAGCACACGCTAACACATAGTTTGGGATCACATTGCCGTCCAGACAATTTCCTTATTAATTATATACCAACTTTCTATCGTAATAGGGACCAGAACATATCCGGAGCTAAATATTGATAAATGATAGGGCCCATAAATAAAACAAATGATAATATAAAATACGACTTATAATAATGTGTTAAGTGAATATTAAGTGTTAAATTAATGTCAATGAACATTATTGTACCGAGATTGATAAAAGACAGATTTCCGTAATGTTATTAAACTAACAGAAAGTCTTAATCAAAATATTTAATTTTGTCATAGGAACACTGAGCTCATTTATGGAAGTCAGAAGATTACATACACAATATTCATACATTATACATAAATACATTGCTTACGATTTAAAATTCATAACCAATCCCGCGGTATCCATAACCAATGCCTAAAGTGCCGGTAGCCAATTCCTATCGGCTTTGATACGAGTACAGTATGACAAAAGTAAACTAAGTAATATTTGACAGAAAATATAATAAAAATAAATCCATTGAATTTTTATAAGCTTTTATTTAACTTTCATTGTTTTTGTATGTATGTCAGTATATTTTGTTTGTTAAGTGTTTGGGTCAAATCTTGCAAACTTAATTAGAACCACTTCCTATTACAATACGGAAAATTTCCGTCCTGATGACAATGCATTCTTATAATAAGCATGGGCTACATAAGGTACTTCTCAACGGACAACAATACATTTATGAAATTATGTATATTACTTTGTATTATGGATCTATAATTAAAGCTTGTTTTTTCAATTATTTTAATAAACCTTGTTTTTCTCTTCTTTCCTTCTCATCACTACACGAGGTCGTGGCCCGCTCGTGGTCCTATTGATCTCCCAGTTTGATGTTGTGAATGTCTATGGGCGAACGTGATCATTTAGCATGAGACGAGTCTGAATGTAAATCTGTATATATAAAAATGAATGTGTGTTTTTGTGTGTTTGTTTGTCCTTTATAAACTCGGAAATGGAAAGAAATAGAGCTCTGATGTCTTCGGCAGCTTTGTTCAGAATTATGTAGAATAGGTTTTGGTTCCTAAATCAGACGTGATATTGGCTTCTAGCGAAGGAACTCTTCAACAATTATTAATACACGTTCGAAACTTTGTAGGAGCAAACAACTCCAATAGTCCATTCCATAGCTTATGTTGATCCAGGTCTTTCTCCAACAGTTAGCTTCTTTCAAAGGAACTCTTTACCGGTTAACACACGTTCGAAATTTTGTAACTGCATACAACTCCAGTAGGCTATTCCATAGCATTTGTTAATCTAAGTTGGCCAACATTTGGCTTCATGCAAAAGAACTCTTCAACGGTTTACAATACACATACGAAATTTTCGAAATCGAACAAATGCCGCATGTGTCAAGAAACGAAATTGAAAGGAACGAGAGATGAACGGAATGGTGAAGTATAGTGCAGGAATAGTATTAGATGACAACTTAAAAAAATATGTAGTGAGTGTTTTTGCGCGTCATGTTGAATAGGATAATAGAGATGAAGAGAAGTTTTGATAGCTATACCGGAGACGAGGAGGTTTATGTAGGAGATGATTTAAATGGACATAAGGGAAAAAAGACCGGGATGCAATTTGATTATGTATATGTTAAGACGTATACGAATTCCCCCTAAGGCAATTAGCAATACCGATTCGAAAAGAAGCCAGCATCGCTCATCCGTCAGTGAAAAAACTATGAAAATGATTTTGCTTACAGTTGCGGAAACGTTAAGCAAAGTAATATCACTAGTCCCTGATATGGAACATCATTTAGTTAGCTAAGGTATACGAGATAATGCTGCCAAAAAATTTTTTTTTCATTGCGACGAGGGTTTCCCAAAACGTTGTTAAAATTAGGGCTTTGGAATACTTGATGTGGAACATGAAGTGACTGATCCCTTAGCTGAGCTATACAACATAGTGAAAAACGAAAGGTGTGCACGATTATCTCTGAAATTACTGATGCGATTTCAAAAAACGTTGGTTTTAAAATATGTTTATTATTCAATCTACATATACATATATACACAGCCCAAAATATTTAAACAATTCTATAGCTTATCGAAAAAATAAATTCCGTCTATAAGAAACGCGAGCACAATTGGCTTGAAAGAATTTTTATTAATTGAGCAGGACAACGTCTGCCGAGTCAGCTAGTTTAATATAAAAAAATACAAGAATCCACCTTTCTGTTTAAGAGATTGATACAGTTATACATAACCAGCTTCTGACCCAAGGTGAGGGGGGAAATAGGTTTTTTCTCGATTTAGTACGTCATATTTTGTAGTTTTAAAGTACTTAGGGGAACTTAAAAATACCTACTTTTTCAACAACTTTAGATAACATAAGCTATTGAGCTGGCCCGTCTGTTTCACCTTCATTCCTCTTCCACCATCCATTACAGAATCCTAATGAAAGATAAAAGAAATCACGAGAAATGTTTCCTTGCTATTACTGTAATTAAACACACGTGCGTATTTACTCGTAGATAGTGGTATAATTAGTGGCATTACTAAGTATCCTCTAACTGGAGGTCAGGGAAAGCCAAATCCAACTGATGACACTTCATAATTATTGCGTGTGTTGCCCGCATCCTTAGAGCTGCCCATTACAATCATATTAATATCGATATTTGTCAAGAGCTTTAGTGACCGAAGTTTAGAGTGCGTTCAATGTCGATATATCGAAATATCGATGTATAAGATATGTAGTGATCTCGCCTGGTAATCCTTGTAGGTAAAACATAACAATTTTAATTTGTGCCTTTTTATATATACTCGATTAGTTTTGGGAAAACGAACAAAAATTCGATGAAAATTAGAAGGAAAAGGTCGTTTGTGCTGACTTGATCAATGTCCTCATTGTCGTGGAAATATAGAAACAGTCTAGCACGAGTACGTTACATTCTATAATCTTCCTTATTACGATTGTTTTTCTCATATCAATATGACTAATTATCATCTTGAGAAACAAAAAATGTGTGATAAGATAAAAGATATAACGTATGTATGTAATATTCCAAATGCTTACGGTCTATTTTTACACACCCATAAGTACGAGCTGAACATTATTTGTAAAGATTTACAAGATTGTCACTCTTGTCAAAGAATAATACTAAGACAATATTTTTCGGTAATTTCCATTAACAATCTTGATTTAATCAAATTTTAAACATTGATAACATCACCCCACTGTGCAGCATAGCAACAATAAATAAATACTGACATGATGGCTTGCGTTGTGTGAAAGTGGTTGAATCTGTGGCTTCAACCCATTTATAGCCCACTATTGAGCACCGGTCTCTCATACCGAGGAGAGCGTAGTTCTCCAAGCAACTCCAATGTGGATTGGTGGAGGGGTTATATCGAATCCGCTTTTGTTTAACTTTTTTGATCGCTTACAATCCAAACATGTCAGGGCCATGAACGTTGTCGTATGCAATTGGCATTGAAATATAAAAAAAAATTAATCACTAATAATCGTTCATGGTCGTATTCACAACGCGTTACGCTGCAGTGCTGCCCTGCATAAAGTCTAGGTGTTCAAGCTTCTCAGCAGAAGAATTTAGGTCCAAATATATAAAACCATAATAAGGCCAGTCTTAATATATGGATGTGAAGCTTGGACGCTTACCATGAAAGACGAGGAAAAGCTCTTGGTAGCGGAAAGCAAAATTCTCTGGAAGATACTGGGTTCCGCAAAGATGGAAGATGGCAGCTGGAGGATTCGGTAAAATTGAGAAATTGAAGAGCTAATGGTCGAGCCCAACATCATAGGCGAGATCAAAGCCAACCGCCTCCGCTGGTTTGGTCATGTTGAACGCATGGGAGACGACCGAGCTGTGAAGAAGCATATCAGGGTCAACCGATAGGTCGGCGGCCCGTCGGTCGGCCCAAATATCGCTACAAGGATAGACTGGCTGCGTATTTGCGTGAACTTCGAGTTGATGACTGGGAGGCGCTCACGCAAGACCGCCTTAGGTGGAGAACCCGCTTGTCGGAGCCCAATACTCACTTTGAGTCGTTGCGCCAAAGGAGTAATAATCATTCATGAATTTAGTCGTGATTATTCCAGTGCCTTACATCACATCACAATCTGAATTTAATTCTTTTAGTTTTAGTTTAAGTAACGAATTAACAAAGGTACAGATATGCCATTTGATGGTGGGGTCATCGTCGTCATCATTAAATTTCACTTTAATAATGTTGTCCATCATTATAGTAAAATTAAAGTTACATCAGAGGCGTCACAGATGCGTTATAAACTGAAAATTTAACGCAAAACCACGTTTTTACTGATTATCGAATATTGAGACCGAAAAAAGAACGGTACAAGGTTTTATTTTAACATTTTTAACTGACCTTAAAAGATCCTCTCAACACGCATTTGCACACAGGTCCAGACATGAAAAATCTCCCCGCCTCGTCTCTTGTTCAGCAGGGTTTAAGGACTGATACGGTGGTGTTAAGGATACTCATATATCTCGAAATTTCAATATATCTGATGAATTTATTAATTTATTAATTAATACCCAATTAATTAATTTATTAATACCCAATCACTGAATTAAATTGAACAACCCTATACCCTAGTTTCACAGCTTTTCACAGGCTTTTCAGCTAGGGCAGACATTCATGTCAATAATGTTTCTTCTCGGGTTGAGAACTATCCTCGGCACCCCTTAAACAAGGAATCCTTGTACTGTATAAACGAGTAAGCAATTCTGTTACAATGCCAATTTTATGAATTTACTATAAAAATAACTGGATTGTAATAAACAAGTCGGCATCATTTAATTACATATATCATTACATACATTCACCAGTTTCGCAGCTGCCAAGAAATGAGTCAACTACATAAATGGCAATGTGTAAACAATACAATATCACTGTCTGCTAAATAAAATAACTTTTACCCAACTAACACGGGAAAAACCATTCCATCTCAATTTTTCTTGTTGTCCTCTCAATATTTCTGCAAGATTTGAATCCCACACACGAACAAAAACATATGAAAAAAATTGTCATAGATGCATACCATATGCGTCACAAACATTCAGTCCTGTTACCCAGTCTGCTAAGCAATGGGTCTTAAGGTCCCAGGTATAATTCATGACCGCGGCAGATATTGTGACATAAATATGTCCCACATTATGATGTTGATGACTTTATGAATGTCATTAGTGTTGTCAATGTCACCAACGACACAAACAATCTTATTGTGGGGTATGAGTGTGTGCGGTATTTTTTTTCAATCCTTTTAGAAACGGCAACATGACTACGTGAGTTATTATAAACCCTTGGCCACTTAACAAGTTAATTAAAAATGTTTAATGAAAAATATTGACCTACGGTAAAGAACATGTGTTCGACGCTATAACATAGTAAAAATAAATAACATTCTATATTAGACTACGTAAGCATCTGCACAAATATAGTTAAGCCTCGCGCATCCAATCTAAACACATATCATTATTACTGTCACTCCATTTAGCTCAAACAGTTATTTAATACTAAACAAATACGATAGAAATAAATAAATAGCTATCGACAAACAACTGAGCGTCACTACGGCCGCGATTCGCGAAGATTGCGTAGAGTACTACACTACAAATTACATGAGGCAAATCAGTTAGACGTCCACGACAGCTAGCATCGAACGCTTACAGCCGCATTACGAAAAAAAAAACAAAAAAGTTCGAAGTGTATTTAAAAATATAATTTTAAATTCCGAAACAACTAGTGCTGTGTTGTGTTTGTCGATAATATCAAAAGGTAATTTATTCATAATTCGTAATATAACTGGGTCGGCTTTGTTAATTATTACTTTGTTTAATTGAAATCATCGACATCCGAATGTTTTAAATCTTTTAACAAGTAAATATTAATAGCCAATGGTTACTGATTTACTGCAAAATATGAAAACAACTGATATAATTTTTTATGGAAGTCACGACCAACAAATAACATAAATAATTAACAATATTATAAAATAACTTAAAATTTTATTTAATTTTATACCATTTTAAATTTCATTACTGTTATAAATAACTACACTCACATACTTTATTTTATTTCTTTCAAGTTTCATTTTATAAAATGTTATTACTGGTCTATGTAGTTCGTGAACCAAATACATAAAGACGTAGCAATGTATCTAATTTAAAACGCATTTACTATTTCCGATACCCATTCAAGATTAAAACGGATATTCTAGATGACCTTAAGTTGTACAAAGAACTAATCAATTATCAACAAAAACGAAAAAAACACCATCTTCTTTTTTACGTTATTTTTTAATAATACAGAAACAATGAGTCTACTGCCGCCTCTTTGTGATTGGCCGCAGACTGTTTAAACCAATTATTTTTACGGAATTCATTGTGTTTTTGGCATCTTCTCAAATAATGTAGCTAATTTGGATGTTACTATTAATAATAGCTTCTTTCTTCTTATTTGTTTATAATAATTTGTTATTTAATAATTCGCTGAACTTCGATGTATTGTTGCGAGAAGAGTTGAGGTCAAGTTCACGACTGAAGCGAGAATTGACAGACAATAAAAGTCAAGGAAATATATTAATAAATAATGTTTTTGTGGTATTAGCAACTAAACTAGGAAAGTCGTAACGGTAAGTCATAATTGCACACTCCAGAAGCATCAGAAACGCGTTGCCATCAAAGAAAAGAAAGAAATGGAAATCGGCAGGCCGCTTGGTTTAGTGGATAGTAAACCAGACTACTATACCGGAGGTCGTGGGTTCTATTCCCATCCAGGTCAAACTTTTCTGTGATGAGCAGGAATGTTTGTTCTGTGTGTCTGGGTGTGTAATATATGTAAATATCTATTTAAGTATGTATTTAAAAGTATATATATAAGTTTGTCAGTTATCTGTTCACCATAGTACAAGCTAACGCTTAGTTTGGGTTCAGTTGGCCATGTGTGAATTGTCCAAAGATATTTATTATTATTTATTAAAGAAATGACAAAATACTGGTTTCAAAATGACTGTTAAATCAAAACTAAGTTGTAGAATTATATTATTACGAAAATTCAGGCTTTTAGTCTTATCCACAACAAAGTTATAGAAGGTAGAAAATGGCGTGAACTGCTTCGAGAAACAATGGTACGGCCATACTGTTTTTTTGCTTGACTTGGTTGGGGCACTATCGTGCCTCCAAATTATCCCGTCACTTTACCAATTTCAATAAAAAAACAAAATTTTACTTATTTTCTACATAAGTAAAATATCACGTATAGCCCATTTTATCTTGGCAGGACTGTTATCTGATTTCATATACTCATATGAAACAAAATACCATAATGAACATAATAACGATATTCGTGCGTATTTGGTACATTGTAACGGATTGAATGTTCTGTATTTGAAATATTTCAAAAAAACGATTACTGGCCGTATTTGTTAGGTACTTGGGCTATAAAATAATCTATTTTTTTATCTGTATCTTATCTGTCTGTTTTTCATTGACGGCTAATGTCAGGAACGATTTAAAATGTTTAGGTACGGTTTTCACCAATATAAACTAAGTTGAATAGCAAAACTTTAAGTATTTAAAATTTTAATAATAATAAATAAGTTAAGTAAAATAATCATGTGTATGACTTTTAACTGTACTGACGAAGCAGACCAGAAAATGTTTGATTGAAGGGAAAACTGATAGAATCCAGGTCTGAATAACAAAATATATTTCCGCAATGATCGCTCAAATACAAAAACCGCAAATCACACTCTTCGTAGACAATCCTAGGTATATCGATGGCTCCTATGTGGGCCAATGCTAATGCCACATTTTCACTTTTTTGTATTAAATGCTTCCTTTCACAATAATATGCACTGAAATAGTTAAATAAGTGGTTAAATACGTATTCCAGTTCGATTACAATTTAAATTGAAGAGTGAATAGGCTTCTTCTTAGTTCGCTTTATCATCGAAGACTTCATCGCCACTTACCATCAGGTGGGATAGTAGTCAAGCGCTGGGTTTAAGGTGAAAAAAAAGTGTTATAGTAACTATGTAAAGTTTCATCAGCTTTGAAAGCGTGTGTTAAAAAGTTATGATTTTGCACTGTGGCCCTTATACATTGGAGCCTAATATATTCATTGATCCGGCCGTTTCACTGCAGACACCCTGCGGCGCTGCATTCGCTCAGAATCCCAACAAAACGACGTTACTCAAAACGAAGTTTCTCTCGTTACTACAAAATTTACTTTCAAATATTGTGGATGAGACCTCTTAAGAGAGAGATACAGAGACCCCCTAAGGACAGCAATCACAGAAACCAATTATTATTTTTATTTATATTATAAACCAATTATTATTTAGTCCCAGCGGTTTAACAAAGTACAGCTTTTAAGAAGCAATTATGTTCGACGACGGAAAATAATTTGGACGTTTACAGTTACTCATAGGAGTTGCGCCCTTATTGATTCTGTATATCTGCATTAATTCTTACGAGTAGGTACTTCAACGAGTAGTGCCTTTACTGTTTTCACTCATGTGACTATTGTCCTTATTGTTATCCGTCTAAGTGCTGCATGAACTCCTATGAATTAAATACTCCAAAGAGCCCATACTGTTTTCTAAAATCCCTTGGTATTAAAAAAGTTTATTTCCAAATACACTTTAGACGAGTTGCCTGTCAATCAGTGACAGTTGCCTTCAACCAATTAATGTCATACTGAACTCGAGTTTCACGACTGAGGCGGCCTTGAGCACCACCACGCTTTACAAGTATTAATTCCAAATTTAATCCTACTTAACATTATAAATGGCAAAGTTTGCGAACATGGATATATGGATGTTTATTACTTCTTCACGCAAAAAATACTAACCGGATCTGAATGAAATTTGGCACTGGGATAGAAGAAAGATAACACAGAGTCTTTTTGGTTCCCAAACTTTGGTTCCTTCTTGAGGTTTTGGTTCCTAGGACTAAATAAATACATTTCATTTTAAAATATACTTTTGGTATGGATGGGGTTTGGTATATGTGGGGGTGGGTAGTACCCTGGGTGGTACCCGGTGCGGAAGATGGTGTCACCCCATTGAAAGTAAAAAACATTTATTTTTTCAATTCATATATTTTTTAATGTTTGTACAATTGCTCATTGGTAAGTGACACACACCCTGTCACCCCAAAAAAGGTGACACCCGGTGCGGCCCGCCACTGACCAACCAAAACTACGCCACTGCCCTGAAGTTAGCTAGTCAATATTTTAGTTTTTTACTATTATTAGGGACTTATTTACCTACAACAGTAGGATAACGAGAAAAGTAAATTTTTTAGAAAGATTTATGTATATCTTGTTAGGTCAAAGAAGTAGAACTTTTTTAAAACTAACCCAGACAAAGCCGCTCACAGACGCTAGTAAATAATAATTATGCATTTGTTATCGTAATGAGTCATGTAGATGGAGGCAACACAATCACTGCTTATTGTTAAGTAACATTAACTGAATCATAGACAGTACACACGGGCGCATAGCGGTGGCCGGACACGCAGCTCTCGATCGTTGCTTGCCTTAGAGAACTTTCCAGAAAAAATACCATGAGCTTTTCCGATGACAGTGATAATTTCTGTTATTATGTTTGTTGTATTGATACAAAGTAGCCTATATTCTGTACTATAATCTATTTCTGGGCAAAGTTTAATTTTAATCAGTTTAAAATTATATTAAAAGGCACCTCATATCAGAAGAACCTGCAGTCGGGATAAAATTAATCCTTTGTTAGTTTTATAGATGTGGTGTAACCTTGTTTAGTTTAATTTTAATCCGTTCGACGGTATCCACGTGAAGGAGCGACATGCAAAATCCATACATACAAAAATACAAAACATCTTCGCAAACTTTCACATACACGTATATAATATTTATTTGTTTATTTCAGTATTGCACCAACGAATTATACATTAAACATTCTTATAACATAGTCACAATCATATTTAGCATATTTTTATAGTTTCGTCTTATTTTTCATCAGTCGTACTGCGAAGGAATTAGGCGCGTCGGTATTCCCGTTTGATTATAACGTAAATGTCTTCAAGTCAAGAGCGAATAGGCTTTTATTAAGTTAGTGCGCTTTACCATCAAAGACTACGACGCCACTTACCATCAGGTGGTTTCATAATTAAGCGCTAATTTATATGTTATATAAAAATTTATATTAATCATTTACAAATAATATTGGCTTACAGTACACACACGAATTGCAACAAATTATCCGTAACAGATTTGGTTATATTAAACATAACATTATAAAAAAATAGTAGACCAACAATAATTAAGCACGATGAATTAAAGATTGAACAATTTGGTAAAGTTTGATGGAAAAATAAAAAATGTTAACTTTGAACTAAAAATTAAACATTTTTAACGTAAAGTAACCTAAGATTATTTGATATTTACGTTAAATTATGCAAAATAATATCGCCGTTCACACATAGTTATTTACATGAATTTGCTGCGTCATTTCTTACGCGTATTGGGAAGGATTGGAATAAATTTACCGCATTCCTGTTCGATAGCAATGTGGTTCTCCCAAAGTTAACAATGAGTCTTATGAATCAATCCTTCTTAAATGGATAGTCTTTCACCATGTTGCTCTAATGAGTATTGGGAGGTACAGGAAGGAGGAGGAAGAAACTCTCCTGGTTACAGCTTGACGGCGCGCCGATCCGTATGAACGAGCACCTAGGCTGACAGACCTATTTAGGTTCGACGGTATGTGCCCTCCGAAGCACGGGAACATTTAAATATTTTTTGGCATTAACTGTCACCCCACCCCCCCTTTTAACTGGAACTGTCTTTGCTTCTCGCTCAAACTCTCACCACGTACCGACGCGATTCGCTGTGCTGTGATATATGTACATATATCACATTTAATATCACTAATATTAGCAATAAGTTATTATTATTGTCAATCTTTGTACTGATAACATGTTTGCATGAAATATGACGTAAGGATGAGCCGAGAACATTTACCGAAATAATAAGGTCAACCGATATCACGTGAACGGTTTAATTCATGCAATTAGACAAATTATTGCATAAGCTGAGGAGTCTTGTTAATTTTGTACCATATTTTTCATTAGTTACTTTTGTCCAAAAGAATAAGGGATAGCTTAAAATTCATAACTTATTAGCATATTGTTAGATTCATATTGAGATTCACGTTATGTGAGATTCAGGTTAGGTGAGATTCACGTTAGGTGAGATTCAGGTTGGGTGAAATTCACGTTAGGTGAGATTCACATTAGGTGAGATTCACGTTAGGTGACATTCGCGTTAGGTGAGTTTAGAATTAGGTGGGTTTCGTGCTAAGTGAGATTCGCGATAGGTGACATTCGCATTAGATTGGTTTAGAGTTAGGTGGGTTTCGCGTTAAGTGAGATTCACCAGAAGAGAAATTTGCATAGATTACTTTTAGTTTTGAGTTCAATCATGGGTTTTACATGACACTCAAATAGATACTACGAGTAAACAAATAAAGATATATATAATAGCAATGAACAGCTGTCCTGACTCCTGACCTTGATAGTTACTATATCTAGATTTCAAGACAGCTTATCTAAGTGTGTTATCTGCACGAACTTCAATAACAAATCGATTGAGAATATAATTCATGCCATAGATCTTGCAGAACAAACAGATACAGCTTAAAATTTAATTATATTATACTAGCTTTTGCTTGCGGCTTCGCCCGCGAGGTATGTAATAAGAAAGTAACCTGCGTGTTATTACAGACTTCAATCTACTTGTGCGCCAAATTTCATTCAAATCCGTTCAGTAGTTTTTTGCATAGTAACAAGCATCGATCCATCCTCACAACCTTTCGCAGTTATAATATTAGTTCGAAACGATCCATTTACATTTTTAAAATAAAAATATAGATATTTTGGAGCCAAGTTGTTAGCTAATGACAAAATAGTTCAAATAGAGTTCCATTTGAATTTTAGAGGTTATATGCGTAAATTCTTAAATGAGAAAAATTCAGTTTGTTAATTAATTATTAAATAATGACAGTTATTTTTATGTTTAAGAATTGTCACAACGTAAAGAAATATATTTATGAAATCAACAAAAATCAAAATCAAAATTTCTTTATTCTAAATTGGTTTTTACAGGCACTTGTCTGATTTGGCATACCATTTTTTATTTTACTTTTAACATCTTTCTTACAATCTTTATCTGATAAGCTGCCTTGTTCTATGTATGTGTAAATCAGCGTGGTTTCGAGTATGTCTCTATCGCCACTGTATGGAATGCCAATCTTGTTTATCATTGACAGGGTCCTTTGTGGTGTTTCACAACTTGATACCAACGCCATCTGATGCTATATAGCATCATATGAATAGATTTTTTTTCTGAACATATGAAGATAATTAAGTCATACATGTGCCATAAAAAAAAATATATTTTGTATGTTTGTGTTGTCTCCGTTAAATAAATAACTTTTAAAAATCCTATAAACTTAATACACCAACGGTGATTTGTAATACTTTGTATACGTGAACCTCACGCTAAGCCGTTTTTGATATTATTCATTTACATATTATATATAAAATAATATAAACATACTAATATTGACTTATGTTGCGGTTTAACATAGCATAATATAGTATGTATATTATAAATATCGTTTTATATCCTTTGTCAACTATGGTATTCCCATGTTGTATTTTGCTGTTAGCGTTACATAACTCAGTTATAAGTCATTCATTCAGAAACGATTCATTGTTTTATTCCGTCTAGATATCCTATTAATTTATGTAAGAACGTAGGTTGATATTCTGATGAATTTAAATAGACTTTATCTTTTAAGATTTAGAGTTTCTTTTTAATTATTTTTTTAACTTTACGGACTA
>DWJZ01006306.1:0-13151 GCA_018249125.1 Asbolis capucinus
GAAGCAAAACAAATGAAGTCATGCACTACGTACAATATGAAGTCTATGAGTTCTTAGTTGCAGTGTAAGAGAGACACGGACAACGTTTTTCAGACCTGGTTTCGCACTCATTGTGATAATGGCTAGCCATAAAGCGGTTGACTTAGAAAATTTGTCTTTTGTACAGCTTTTAGGTATATTGAAGAGCTATGTATTCAGAAACGATTTTAAAAATGTCATTTTCTATAGGGTTTCAATTGAAGCCCCTAGTTCATGGTGACCCTGTCTACGCAGTAAGGATCTGTTGGATTCCCGGCTAAGACAGATATTTATGTAACAGATAAACATTTGTTCTTCGGTCATGGGTCATATGTGATGTGTTAATGTATGTGGTCCTTGCCCCTCGCGTTACGGGAAACCGTAGTGTTGAGTATGAGTGTGTTACAGTTTATTAATATTGAATGAAGAGTAAAGTACCTTTATCTGTAAATGGTAGGCTCTTGGAGGCTAGTGTAATATTACCGCGGCCAAAGTCGCTGGCACTTGCTACTTATATATATATTTTATTTATTCTGAAACACTTCTAACGTTACATCTAACATGGTGATAAGTGTGGCTTTTCACATGGTATTTTACGCATTTAGTATTTCTGACTACCGACCTCCTTCGAAATTCGACCGTGAAATTTTCTATTATGTTTTTAGGTCATAGTGTTGGCAATTTGGTCGGTTACTATGATGGTGGTTATGATTGGTAAGTGACTATGATGAAAGTAGATCTTATCTGTACGACGGTTGGTATAAAAGTTCTTAATGTTAAAGAAATCTATTTGTACTAACCTTTCGTCGTCCAACGTGCTCTGTATCATTTAGACGATATTTCGAAGTAATTGATGGGGGGTTGACCAACAAAATGTCAAAAAATAAATACCTTTGCTTAAGCTAAAGCATCAAATATCTACTTTTTTCGACATTTTGAGTAAAGCGCCTACCTAGTGATTCTGAGATAGAAGATACTGAGCAGATCCTGAGGCAGGTTTGACAAAAATGCTGAATGCACTCGTTCCCCATTTCCACTTTAAGACCCTTGAGAGTTTAAAAGTGTCTGTACAGAATATGAAAAGTGCTGAGATCTTGCATGGCTGGTCAACAAACAAATTCACGGCAAGAAAATTTCCCCCGCGGCCTTTTACAAACTTAACAAGGTGTAACTTGGGAAATAAATAGAGAAGGCAGCCATTAATAGGTACTTTAATTGGAACACTTGAAGTACACATACCTTCCTGTTGGAATATTGAAGTACATATGTGAATTAGCCGTAGGAAAATATTTTAGGATGTAAGGACGGGTAAAACTTTTAAGTTATTTCATCCAAACTACATACCGGCTTCGGTTTTAAAAAGAACTTGAAAATATTTATAAAAAGGCATTTAACATGTTGATATTGTAGAGCAGAATAAGATGTAGCTTACTTAAAAATATATTTGTAATAAGATTCGCCACTTAGTTATTTTATTGTTTACGTAAAATTTAGCGTATTTTCAAGACTCACAACAGTATGCAAGTATCAAAAATGAGTCATAGCCCAGAACCAACCATCATCTGTCACATAAATGCCTGCTCTGGTGAGGAATCTAATCGGGGAGTCCTAGCTTCACAGGCAACATCACTAACTAGGCTACAGGGTTTGTCATACTTGTACTTGTCAGGGTTTGTCAATGTTGTCATAATACCGTTATCCTCACGTTGGCACTTTGTTTAAATGTTATTTTAGTATGTACAGCTGTTAGGTAGGACAGAAACATCTATTTGGAAGAAACATTTCTCACATCATTAGCTAAAAGTAATCACCATTGTTTAGTTCCCACTGTATGCGAGGCGCGAGGGTTCTAACGATCGTCATTCCGCTACTGTTAATGTTTAAACAATACCTACCCTATACGCTGTTTCACTAGTATTTAGTGCGTACAATACATCGACAGACCCGTTGGTCTTTTGGTTAGTGAATCTGACTGCTACTTCGAAGGTCGTGGGTTCGATTCTCGCTCAGGTCAAACTTTTCTGTGAGGTGTATGACGAGCAAGAATGTTTGTTCTGTGTGTCTAGGTGTAACTATATATATACATAAGTATGCATTTACAAATATATGTGTATCTGATCACCATAGTACAAGCTACCGCTTAGTTTGGGGTGAGATCGCCGTGTGTGAGTTGTCCAAAGATATTTATTTATTTATTGACTGATTATCGTAAGTTCTTTAGTGATTATACGTTGAGGGATTTCGCAAATCTTTTCCTTACTATAAAGCGTCGTAGTGTGTCGAGCGTTGACTACATAACTTCCTCGATCCTGCGACAGGGGAAAAATGTTTCTCACAATACATTAGACCAACAGACCTTATATTAGACACTGCGTGCGTTGTACCGGCTTACAGTTTTAATTTATGATAGGACGCAATTTAGAATCATTTCATCCCCTCTACAACTCCAGGAGGGAATATGTTTTAAGGTTTTATTCTACCGTTTTCTTACCATAATCCTACTAATGTTATAAATGCGATAATTTGTCAGGATGGATGGATAAAAATTGGCGAAAAGATTTAGATTATAGTTTGGAATAATTCATAGGGTACTTTTTATCAAAGTATTTAACACGCGGGCGAAGCCGCGAGCGGAAATTAGTAAATGTCTAAATTTAAGCGAAATTACAAGTTTAAATCATTAATTGTTCTACAATATTCTACTAATGGATAGAAGAACACGGATCTATAAGGGTTCCCAATTTCCCACAGAACACTAAAACGTTAGGATAAACAGGGAATTAATATTTGCAAGAGTGCGGGCGCTCGTGTAGGAAACAGCTTAACATTGTAACATTAAGACGTGACGATGAGCCAATTAACTGGCGCCAGCTTATTGCTTTGAAACTGCGCAGTGCTTGTAGCTTCTCCGAGATATACTCCCAGGAACGTCATTTTCGTTTTAAAATATTTTCTAGGACAAGCGAGCAATATTGCAGTAGGAGCGCGTCAAAAAACTTCTTGTTTGTATCGTTAAATAAGTTAAACAGTTTTTTTAATGTAGAAAAGGAGAATTAGTATTCTTCTTCTTTTTCACCGTCTGGGGTCCGTTGGTGGCAATATCGACCCCTGTCATAGATGCTGGACCAAGCAGGTTTATTACCCTTTTCTGGTTGTAATTTACATAGACGACTGGTATAACGTAACACCAGCTATTGTTTATAGCATGAAATAATGTGGCCGTTAAAGTTTCTGTGTATGTAGGTAGATTGATTGACCATAAGTGATAGGGTGTTAAGGAACCGCAGGCAAGGTGCAAGTGCTAATGGGACAGGTGACCAATAACGGTAAAACTTCTAAAAAAAACAACGATCATTTCCCTCCGGCCACGCGGTACATCCTCCTTCTTCACTCCCCCTCCCTTTGCCCTATCAAAATTTATCACATGTAATTCATGAACATAAAGTATTGCCTTCGAAGATGATGCCTTCAAGCCTGTTTTTGCAAAAAAAAAGTAGCCCTTGTTGTTCCTCAAATTTTATTGTACCTCTGTACTAAGTTTCATTAAAATCTATTCAGTGGTTTAGGCGGAAAAGCATGTGTCCTTTTCGAAGTTAAAGATTCCTACACCCAAAATCTGTGAATTGCTACAAAATTGGCAGTTCTGTTTTCTAAACGCAAGAAGTGTTTTAATCATAGTAAAATTTACAGATTCATTTCAATAATTTTGCATTAGAATTTTATACCTAATTCATAAACTTTCCTACTCGAATATTATATTAAATTTCAAATAGCTACCGGAAAATTAAGCCGTAGTCGGTCAAAATCACAGAAGTAAGAAATCCAACGTAGCGTGACCGAATATACCTCGTCAACCTAATATTATGCCGAATGAGAAAGTCCAAATGAGTCCCCTAATGTAATACTGGCTTATTATTACTTGGAAATAACTTCGACGGTAGAAAAACGAAGGAATTTCACTTAGCTCGCATTTTCAGGTTTGCGTGGGTAAGCTATTTTCTGTGGGATAGCACATGAAGTCTTATAGTAATTTACTTGTAACTTATGTGATGTACCTACTTACGTTTTTTTATTACACCGAGACAGAGAATAAATATTCATGTTTATCACAGAATATTTTCTGGATTAGAATCGAACCCAGGACCTCCGACAGTTAGATTTTACTAATTCTTAGGTGAACAGATTTGGAGATCAGTCCCGACAAAACCGACAAAGTGCGAAAATGGCCAAGCAAATGTCTTAAACTCTTTAACCGGTTAAGCCGTGATATTTTATATTTTTATTATTATAAAAGAACCCGTGTTATATATTTTTTCTGATTAACAGAAAAAACTATTTGACTGAATGCACCTCATTCATAACATTGGACATATCAAATATCACTTTAATTTAAAGCGCAATGTCCGTAAAAAAGGTCATTCCGGATCATTAATGATATTCAGTAATGGGAGGCACAAGAACAAACAATATTCACACTTTACTAGTAGGGGAGGTACCCTAAAAACCCTTCTTAGGATTTTACGCCAGGTACACAGTTGAAGTTATGCACCGCGCACGACTCTACGCGATTCTTACCTGCACTGTGCAAGACATGCTCAGGGTATTTCAGACCTGGTACCGCACTCAACATGTTAAGTGTTAAACAGCCGACACTGTTACTAACTATCAGTGTCTGTTTAATAGAGTTTTTAATGTTTAATTTGAAGTTAGATTTTACAATTCGTTAGCAGTTATCATTTCGTCCGATCTAGTGGTTTAATACAAAGTACGGTGCGGCCTGAACAACTTTTATTTTATGAAGTTAGTTTTATGAGATCATTAAGTTTTATTGCAACCGACATTCGATGCAAATTGTTGCCTCCGCCAGTTTAATTTTACGTTTTTATATAAACTATAGTTTAAGGAAAGAGAGCACTGCCAAATTTTAAATGAATTTGTGAGATTTCTTATTATGAAGATAATGATAACATTTTTTTTAATAATAAATAAATATTGAACAACTCACACACGGTCATCTCACCGCAAACTAAGCGTTAGCTTGTACTATGGCGAGGAGATTACTGATAAACATATATATTTTAAATACATACATACGTATATAGATATTTACACACAGACACACAGAACAAACATTCTTGCTCATCACAGAAAAATTTGACCTGGGAAACGAACCCACGACCTTCAATGCAGCAGTTGGGTTCGCTAACCACTAGACCAACTGGCCTATCAAAGACAAAAAACCAGAAAGAAAGTCCAAATACCTATTTGAAAGACCAGAAAGAAAGAAAATCATTTATCCGGGGGAACCATGAATTGTACACACATAGGAAATAAATACTACTGCTAATGCACAACTGACACTACATATACATGAAACTATAAATATAAAAAGAGGAATAAAATAATGGGAGGCCCCGAAAAGGTCCAGCACTCGGTTGCACCGATTTGCAGTGTTGGCCTGAGCAGGATAGCTCGGGCGGCGGCTCGCATTAAAAAAAAGACAAAATTAAAAACCATTCATAATACAATGTTATTTGTGGTTCTAAACCAAATATTGGCACTCAGTGAGCCTCAGGCACAGAAGATGAAGTAAGAATCGCCTACGTGCAAATTTGAAATTACCCTAATACACATACCAAAAAAAAAGATCTTATAACTTAGAGGGTATTTAATATTTTTTTATAACGTGGGTAGTTTAATATTTGCTTACGGCAAAGCTTTATTATTTCACTGTCGGTGATATTTACTCCGGTTTGTGTACCAAGACATGGGGACACAATATTTACAATAACGTGAGTGTAAACCTGTTTCTATATTTGTTAATTGATAACAGGTACTGTAAATCGTATATTAGATAAAATAAAATCTTAAATTAAATCTATCATAATAATGGTTACAGTATGAAAAGTCTTAAAAATCCATTCCTCCATTCGTACAGTTTTTTATTCGTACAGTTTTTTATATTAATTATTTTAATTGAATAATAACCAGCAAGAATGAATGTTGTCGTCTTTGCACAACATCCTATCTCGCCTGTAAGGCCCTTAGCACCAGATAAATAACTATTTATTTTTAATATTTCCATTAAATACATATTATTATAACTCAAAAACTACTCGTAAGATGTCGCTCAAGTAAATTGAGAGAACATGGTTCAGCTCGGATAAATAAAAAAATATGGAAACTGCACATCCAGTCACAAGTTATAAGGTATGTATATAAAAAAATACAGTTGAATTGAGAACCTCCTCCTTTTTGAAGTCCGTAAAAACAGGTACGTAATGTAACTTCAGAAGAATTTAAAATATAATTCGTTAAGTGTTGTATTCCAGAATGTTCCTTTAAAATGGCTGCCTTAACAAGTGGTGTGTATCAGCAGATCAAAGCGGTACTCTTGAAGTTGCCACTTACAGTGAGGGTGCGGCATCCCTTCCCTGCTCTTGTTAATGTTTATTAGAATACCTGTTTCGTCTATAAATGAATATGTTAACTTTGTAGACATTTCTATCCAATTACACGTAAGGAGGACCGTGATACTTGGCACTGTAAAAGTTTTCACGAGGATGGTGTGCGGAACGGTATTATTTTATATAAATATGCTTTGGAAACAAATTAAATTACAGAATAAGAACATTACACACTGACGTCTGGCAATTTCAGTGTTGTAGATAAGAATTTATTTTTACATTGAATTACCGTTTACTTTGACAAGAGATTCGGTCACACATCGAATATTAGATCCGATCGAAACAGATTAATTAGTTTCAGCCGAAACTGAAAACGAACCTTCGGCCTTGCTTTCAGTTTTAGCTGAAACCGAAACCGAAATTTACTTACAAATATTTCAAAAATATTTTTATACATACTAAATTTTATCGATTTTTTGACAAACTTATACGAAGCATACCCAGCTTCCCGTAGCGTAAATTGGGGGAGGACTATGTCCTATCTGGAGTTTAAAAGGCTGATGGATTGCCAGCTTCCAACCCAATATTCAGTTAGTATATATTATCTCCAAGGTATAAATAAACTTTTAGTCCACTTTTCAATATTCAGCGCAATATTCAGCTGTCAATTATGAGTAACGCAACTTTCTAATACTCAGTAAATAATAAAAGAACAGACCAACTGTCGAGTACCCAAAAGCATTAGCTGTCTCCTTAAGATTATCAAAATAAATATTTTCAAGGAGAATAATCCATTTGATGCCTACATATTTAACGTGTTTCGATCATTGCGATTATTTGTTTGTTTCATATTTTTAAGAAAAGGTTTTTTATTTCTGCAGATATACAATTGACAATTTGAAAGGACAATTTATATTCTAAATATTTATCTCTACAGTGATAAAAAATATTTTTTTACTTATGTCATTGCGGATTCTGAACAATAAACGATTTGTCTTATTGTTATATCGATATTTCGACCCAGTTGCATGGATCATGGTCACGCAAGACTGCAGTGACATGGAGACTCTTGACATGTGTCATCTGACATTTTGACTCTTGACAATAACTTTCTGTCTTGACCGTTATAAATCTAATTAAAATCACTTTCATAACAGCAAGGAAAATTAAGATTTCAATTTTAAGGAGCTGGCTAAGAAAGAAGTGGTAAAATCTCTTTATTTTAGTAGGTATCCGCAATATGAGTGCCATATTAGTAAGTTAAAGATAATGAGTGTAGTCTAGACATCAGAGAAGTGCAGCGAGAGCGCGTCAGGAATATTAACATCATTTGCACTGAACGCAATCCCTTCAACCGCGATGTTCCAAATGTGGCCTGCTGCCTGCTGTGTTGTCCTTTCCTATATCATCTCTAATTACATTTAGGCCAGTTTTAGTTTTCTATACTAATATTATGTAGAAGGTTTCATTGTTTGTTTGTTTTAGGAGAATAGGCTTCAAAATTACTGGGCCGATTTCAAAAATTCTTGATTTGATTTAACTGATAGGCTATAAAATATTTTCAAAAAGGTTAGGGGTCCGTATGAAAGATTATCGAAAATCTAACTCAAGGTGAAGAAAATCAGCTTTAAATCGTGTACGCTGGGGAAATTATTAACAATAGAGCAAAGTGATGTACTACAGTTTTATAGATGACATAAATATCTACCTACCTCCCAGTAGTGGTATTCTTTTTGGCCCACAGGAAAACATGCGATAATGACGACTACCATCCAACGTCCAATGGTCCAATGGTCAACCTTCCTCTTTCCGAGCGCCACTGTTGCTTTACTATGCAGGTCACCTGCGACCGAGACAAGCTGGAAAGAGCTAATGAAATAACCCTAAATTCAGTTTGAAAGTGACACAGTAGGGTTATATCAATGGCGATACCATTTTGTATTAATTTCACTTTAGCATACACTTTCTTGTATGGCTTACCAAATGGTGACGTCACTCCCTTGAGATTCTCGTTTGATCTAATGCGGCGAAATATTGTGTTTTGTATTTTAGAATTACTTAAATGAATATAATTTAATCTTTATTTTATAACCCGATCGTCACTGTAATTATTGGGATTTCTAGTTATATCATCATTCCATTAAGCATTTTCGTATTTTGAAAAGTTCAATTAAAGTTGGAATCAGGTGAATTCACCTGGGCAACAAAATAGTTTTTTTAGCCAAAACTAGTTTCGGGCCGGATATTGCATCCGAGCGCGTTCCTGTTAGATCGATACAGCGTATTTTTGTTATGCGTATTAAATATAAGACTCACATTCCTATTTCTCTTTCAATAACAAAATCCAATTTGAATGCAAATAAACGGTTTGTTTTTGCTGTACCTACTATATTAATTTCCGGATGTTTTTGTTTTTTATTACGTAAACTGGTCTCTCTTTCTCGTCATTTATAAAATAGTTTCTGTTTATATGTAATGTGGAAATCCCAAAAAATATTTACAGGTTTTTCCTTCGAATTAGTCACTGGCCAGTCTTCGCTATAGCTAAGGACTGTAAACGAGAATAAATTGACATATCTTTTGAACCGATTGAAATAAAGAACACAGAATTTTTATTCAAGTTACTACAACACAATAGTAAACACCACATTTAAATCAGATTAAACAAAAATATTAAAAATGTGTGATGATAAATGAAACATACATCTATATTTACATATCCATCCATCCTTACAAACTTTCGGATGTATAATATTAGTAGGATTGTTTAGAGTTCTAACATATCAGTAATAATTTGACCAGGCCTGTATAGATTTATTACATGTACAGTAATACATTATTTTAGAACAAACTTGGTTACCATTTTGGAGTGTGCGAAGGACTCATTCGAAATTATCCCTCCACCCCCTTCCTCCATCCAGCAACCTGACGTACGGCGGGTATTCATCCTTATGTTGTTAACATCCCCCCAGTTATAACGACGCGGTTACCCTCGTCGTTTATTATGCGCACCGCGAAGGACTGGAATAACCTGCTTACGTCGGTGTTCCCGCCCACCTATGACGTAGGAGTCTTCAAAAGTGTATAGGCATTTACTAAGTTAGTGCACCCAACATCTTAGACATCGTCCTCACTTATCACCAGGTGAGTTTTATGTCAAGCATTAACTTATTCTACGTAAATAAAAAAACCGTAAAAGTATATTTATTAAAAAAAGCTGCCTTGCGACGGCTTGTTCGATGATGGAAAGCAGATAGGGGAATCAAATCGTGCAATTCCTGCGCATACTTAAAGTAAAATTATTATGATTTGAAAACTGGTTACGGATTTAAAATGGGTTCCCGTGGATGATCCGGCTATTTTTCTGTTATATCCGGCCGGCAGGCGGCCGGCAGTGTGTGTAGCGCATTATTAATTACGTCTGCCCCGCTGTTTAATATTTCACCTCACTGGATCGCCACCATCCACCCCACTCTTAATCCCAACTTAATTCCTCACATTTCGTTCATTTTCAACTTAAAATACGTTATGAAATTCAGTTTTAACGCATACATTGTTAAAGCTAACCTTTTAAGGTCCGGTTCAAATTGTAGCATCATTATTGGTGAAGGTGGTTTTATTGACAAGATAAACTCTTATCGAAATGAATGCCTTCTTCATCACAATTAAGAAATAAGTAAACAAAATAGTCTTTGATATCATTTTATAGTAATGAATATCTCAGAAGGTAGATGGTTTCAAAATAAACCCGCAACAAAAAAGTCGCACCGTCGTGCGTGTTGTCGTGTGACCACTCGACCCAGGCGGATTTTTTTGCCTCAAATTAGCGCAGGGGACACCGCATGGCAGAGCTAGTGTTAGGATAAAACACAATTTTGAAACGACCAATCACAGAGCATTATTTTGACAATCTCCGCTTTGGGTTCCGTGCTTTGACTTCATATTTCAGCAGCAGAATTCTACTATACTATAACAAATCTGTTATTTGTGTTACTTGGAAGACAATACACTGTTTTTTTTTACATAAGTTAATGATTGACAGCTGCTTAGTAATCCTAAGATGGTAAAGCGAATTAATTAACAAGAAGCGTATTCACTCTTGCCTTGATGATATCTACGTTATACTCGAGCGGAAATGCTGACGCTGGTAATTTATTCCAACCCTGAACGCATCACTAACATCTTTTAATTTTACTACCAGAGAGGAGACTTAGAAAAAGTTAAAGCATAAACAAGGTTTATTAAAATAATTAAAAACACAAGCTTTAATTATTGTAGATCCCTAATACAAAGAAATATACAAAAAATCATAATTGCATTGTTAACGGCTGAGGAGTTCTTGTCTGGAGCCAATCCTGAACGTAGTATCAGGTCATGCTTATCATAAAAATGCATTATCATCAGGATGGAAGGCTCGTGCAAGACTTCAGCTCCGTAGTCTAAGAGGAAGTGGTTTTAATAAAGTTTCCAATACCTGTAACAAACAAATACACAAACACACTGCTAATTAAATAAAAGCTTGTAGAAACACTTTAGTCATCATTCGGTTCCAATGTTAAATGAAGTCGTCTAGCAGCCAGTCAATAACTACATATAATTCAGAGAAACATCGTGAAAGTGTAGTTTACGAACAGAATTTAATCCCCGCTACGATTGTAAGGGTGTATTGGAGTGAAGATCGATTTAATAAGTCCGTAAACGGTCGTCGATGGAGCCAATCTTATTTTACGAGTCCCCAGCTCCCCAGCTCCCACCACACCACACCACACCACACTGTCTCACTTGCAAACATCGCATATTTTGTGAATTCGTTTACCCTAGTAGGTCACATACAGGTCTCGTATTGAGGAGGACGCGGGCACACTCCACCACTGTTCCAATGCATGGTGACCAACCGAAGTGTCGAAAGTTTTTATGCCACCAGAATGCTTCCGAGAAAACCATCGTCTTTACGTGCCCTCCGAAGCACGGAAGCGCACATTAAATGTGTGCCACTAGCGGGCACCCATCCTATCGTCGGCGCCCGCTGTTGCCTAGCTTTTTCAATCACCTACAAATGAAACAAGCCGCTTGACTATGAACTCTATGAACTTAATATTTTTCCAAAGAAGAAGCACCACTCTAGTAATAATTCAAACAAAGTCTCAAATTTATCTAAAGTGTTCTTCTCTACGGCGCGGCGGCTAATCGTTAATTGAACTGTATCCGAAGACAAACGGGGTAGCGGCGCACCTAATCCACGCACGTACATATTCCGATCAACTTCGCAAGTTTAAATGCACTTCGCTTGATAAACTACGAGTTAACCCCTTACTAGTTCTTCGCTATCTCAACAAGGCTATATTAATGGATTCAAGAACAATTCGAGGAGATAATATATGCAGTTAGAAAAATAAAAAAAGTAGATATCAATTATTATTCAATCTTCTTCTTTCTTGTCTGAAAATACATTAATGATGGTTTAATATTGCTGATAATATGGTCATCTGTTTGTTTTTGGCTATTTCTATAAAAAAAGTATTATAATGACTGGAATATGTTGATATCATCAGTGTTTCCGTTCGAGTACAATTTAAGTGTTTTCAAGTCAAGACTGAATAGGCTATACTAAATTAGTGCGCTTTACCATCTCAAACCACATCGCCACTTACCATCAGGTGGGATAGTGGTCAAGCACTAATTTATTGAAAGTAAAAAAAAAATGTATCTAATGCTATTTATGCTAATACTATAAAGAGTGTGTTTGTCTGCACGTGCTCATCTCAGAAACTATTGGTCCTAATTGATCAATTCTTTTGATGTTGGATAGTCCATTTACCGAGGAAGGTTGTAGGATACTATTTATGCCAGGAAACAGATTTAATCCCGCGGAATTACAGGTTAAACTTAGTATGGCAAATCTGAAACTGCTAGGCTAATTAGATGATATTAGGCACAATTGCAGATTATAAAATAATGTTACTTCTTGAATAGTTCTTCGTTCTTGTGATACTTTTCCCGGGGCCATGGTTTTATCCCGCGGATTAGAGATTATACGAAATAGTTTATATGGCAGAACAACACCTGGAAGAACAGCTACGCAGCTAGCACGTCTCGAGCTGGTCACAGTCACAGACGACCTCCGCGCAGATAGCGATAATTGCTAATGAAGTTCATGTGCCGGTGCCGGTGCCGTTTGGAAGGGGACTGTTTATAGGCTCATTGCTGTTTCTCTTGACGTGTGATCGTAAAGTGACGTTTTACGCGGCGATTCAACGAGCCGCCCTAAACTAAAACAGCGAATAAACTTTCATGATTCTGGTTTATGGTCTCATTCGTGTTCATTTTATAAATGATGTGCTGTAACAGTGCTCTCGTATTGTTTTAAGTGTTATATATTTTCTCTCCAGGATTGAGGAAAGGTAATTGAGGGGAGGTGTTTATATACGCACCTCATTTTCTTTTTTAATACGTAGCTAGTTTTAGCTTTTATATACTTAGCTCGTGATGTATCGATGTACGCATCTAGTTTTCGTTTTAAAACCATACCTAAGTTTTTTCCACAACTATATCTACATGGAATAAGTTTTCTGTTAGATTTTTAATCATTTCTGTAAGCTACGATTTTGTTTGGTTTTTAAATATTTCAATACAATCTCATAGATTTTGACATTAAATAAATAAATAAATATCTTTGGACAACTCACACACGGCCATCTGACCCCAAACTAAGCGTTAGCTTGTGCT
>DWJZ01006307.1:0-13151 GCA_018249125.1 Asbolis capucinus
CTTTCACAAATTTTGTCTTGCGAAGTTCTATAAGTTCAAAAGTTGCGTTAAATAAAATAATTAAAATACATTTTATACATAAAAACTGACACAGCAACAGCACAAGTTTACCGCCAATAATATTAAATAAATAATGATTTCTTTGTCATAATGACATAAGGAAATGACGTCAAATGACGTCCGATTCCCAATCTGAGAGACGGCTATGTTTTAAACTCTCAACTAATGGCCAACATTATCTCAGTTTTTTTTTCTGCAACAGGAGAAATATCGTCCACAAAATAAACAAATAAGTACGCACATAACTGAAAATAAATTTGTAGATTAAATCTTTGATAAATTTTGATTAAGATAGGCTTTATTAATGATAATGTGGAGGCTGTTGCCAAAATTTGTCAATACCTATATTAACCCATCAATATACATGTATTACAAGTAAGATTCAATACGAGACACATTATTCATCTTCAGACCTTCCAAGTTTTACATAGATAACCATTGCAAAAGTGCAAGTAATACAAATATAATATACAGGAGAGATTTGATGAAACTTGCATTAATCTAAGCTTAAAACCTGAGAATTGTTATAATGATAGGTCCTTTCCCAGGAAATGGCTTTGTTCCCGCAGTTTACCATACTATTTGTAGCTTATGTAAGGAAAACGGATATAGGATACTTTTTATCCCAGAAAACTGCTTTGTTACCATAGGATAAAAGATTAGAATTTGTACAGCAACTCTAAAACCACTTTGCTTTAAACAGAATAATTGTGCATATTTGTAACTTACATGACGAGAAGGATTATTACATAGTTTTCATCCAATGTCCTTCCGAAGCGGAGCGAAGGCTTTTTCTAGTTTTATATAAAAACTGGCACAATTACGAACAAAATATCAGCTTCATACTTTAATTAATAATTACTTTATATTTCAATAAATCTTCCTAAAAAAATTCGTAATGAAGGTAACTGACTGCACAAAATATTAAACAATTCGACTTGTTGATTGCCAGTTGTGAGACAAATGGACATGAAATAATTAATTAGCAATGAATAATAAAAATGAAGTGAACTAAATTGTAATTAAATTTATATATTAATTAGCTATACCCGATCACACTTCGCTGTGGATTGACATTTGCTATGGAATGGGCTATTGGAGTTCTATGCATGTGCACAATTTCGGACGTATCTCGTTAACAGTCAGAGTTCCTTTGCCAGAAGTCGATATACATCGACATAATTTCGGATCAAAAACCAGATCCAGATAATTCTGAATAGTTGTTAAGAAAATCGCTGCTCTATCTCCTACCATTTCAAAGTCTATAGAGACAAAAAACAAAGAAACATTCATTTTTATTTATAAAGATTGTCACATCATTGATTTTTTATTATACATACAAAAGGAAAGTAGACAATATTGCAACAGGCACATGAAGCTAGTTTTAATTCAATTCGGGAACCCTCAATTTAAATTATACCGTTTATTCATTTCACTACACTTACTAAAGCCTTCAATCCGCATTGGAGCAGAGTGGTGGAGTATGCTCTTGTTTTTGCGCCCTATTGTTGTTATGGTCTTTGATTGAAAGTTTAATTGATTTTAAGTACAAATATACAAAATGCTTGTTTTTATTACATTTTGTTACAAGTGTTAGGTGACTTTGAGCCTGCAGTACCATACTGTCTAGCCGGGGTAGGGTACACAGTTTTTTTTTTGTTTGAATATGGTATTTAATAATAAAGACCATAAAAATATAGTACGCTTCAAAAAATATAGTACTTGAAGGAGAAAATAAAAAATAGTTACATTTGCAACTCATTTTTTATTTTTCTTTTTTTTTTTGCTTCGCGCACACGCACTTTACGGCAGTGGAACGAAAGACGCTTTAAAAATTGTGTAATTTTTTTTTTTGTAATTATTAGTGTTGTAAAATATAAACATTGATATGTTCCATTGAAATATAGTATTTTCGTGTACTATATATTTCTTGAACAGTATATAGTACCGAGTCCCGAAATACAGTACAATACTATATACTCGTAGTGCGGTTGGCAGCCCTAGGCGTCCGGCGCCGTATGACCGGAGCGAGGATTGGAGGCGTTTTCACAGTCCTGCCACCACCGACCATTTATTTTGGTTTCGCCTCTTATGGTTGCGTCACTGTATTGTTTATGCGTTTGGTGGTTTATTAATTATCCCGATTAATGCGTATTTAAGTGTCTTAGACTATACTGATTAAATATGGTCGTATTGTATTAATTAAAGTTGTAATCTGTAGTTGGTTTTTTTAAATTAATTATGTTCTTATTTGATTCAAAAAGCTCCTAATATGCTCCTTCGCTACGGGACTGCTCCTCGGTCACAGGCGTCGACGATATCCATTAAAATCGCACGAATCTCCAGCGGAAAAATGTCACAATTTTCAGAAACCGTTAGTTGAACAAACGTATCTCATCGGAAGATTGACAGAATCATTTAAAAACGGAACTAAATCCGTGAACATTGATTGAGGTGCAGGACTTGTACTGATAGGTTTGGTTTTATTTTTTTAATCGTTCGGAATCCGCGGCGGCCTCAAATACTTTGTGGTTTGCACTGGCAAGAATTTTTTTTCGTCCGCAAATTGCAAACCCTAAAAAAGTTTTTACCGCTCACGTTTTTAATTTCAACGGCGGACTTTAGCGCTTTTCATAGGCCTCGTTGATGGGCGGTTGTTTTGAGAAGGTACGCTTCCATTTCGTGCTGCCATTCTTAAAATTTAAACTTTTAGGTATTATTAATCTGTGTGCGGAGTGAATAGGCTTCTTCTAAGTTAATGCGCTTTACCATCTAGGACTGCATCGCCACTTACCGTCAGGTGGGATTTTAGTCAACCTTTAACTTATAAAATGTAAAAATAAATAAATAAAAATAATTACCTTGACTTAAAAGCTTACGACTCTCAAGGTCATATCTGTCCTGTAGGCGGGATTTAGTTTTGATTTTTACTTAGATATTTAATAAAAACTGTTTAGTTTCTTTCTCACCTTTTAGTCTTCCTCTGCACCAATTATAGTAATAGGTTTAGGCATGAAAGCATAACAGAAAATTAACTTAATTAGTTTCACTATTATAATATTTTACGAGTGACTCCCCTATCTTCGGTATAGCTAAGGACCTTAGGAGAGAAGAAGCGAAGGGGGGTTAAAAAAATAATAATTTGTTTAATTCAGAAATAAATCCATAGAATTATTAGTAGGTTAGTTAGTTAAGTTGACAGGGGGCAAGCCTTACATTTTTCTGGTTTTAAGACGTAATGTTATCTAACTTATCAATAACCGTATCTGGATTCCAAGTGGATGAGGGCAAATTTTAATCGAGTGCAATACAGTGCATGTGGTACTGCATTAAATTGGGGTAAGCCGTTGCAGATAACCAGAAAAACATGCATAATTCTTATTCATTAACTCCCAATAATAGTCCCTCTCAAATTATTAATATTATACGGCAAACGACCAGACGCGTCACCTGATGATAATGGCAGGTCGGTGATCACCGCCGCCCATGGTACAACACCAAATTAGGGTGTTACTGTGAAAAAGACTGAGAAGGACGCTGACTGAATGACGGGAAGAAGAGGAGACTGATGACATTTGGCTGATGAAATAGCGAGACGAAAAATTTCGTTTAAAAAATATAAAACCCCATAATTCCGGCCGAGCAACAGTTAATATTACCGTCGCACTAAGTAATCAGCTACGTAAATTCCCGTAAGTAGAACACAGAGTAGGTACAATTTGGGTTCTTTGTTTGCTCTGGCTTAGGCAAGGCAATTCATTATAACGTAATTTACTCTGTATTAAAATTTCACGGTAGGGGTAGCCCCCAGCTCCCTAGAACAGAAAAGAAACAGGGAAACCTTTCTGTGTGTAGCGAAAATAAAAGATTCACTCAATTATTTGTAACAAACTTTGGATTGTTTGTATGAACGAGCGAACTGTTCAAAATTTGATTCATGGTCAAAGTTAGGGTTGCCAACCGTACTATATTATACTGTCTTTTGGGACTACGTACTATACACGGTTAAAGATATAGTAGGTACGTGAAAATATATATTTCAGTACAATAAGTCGTTATTCGATATGGCTACACCAAAACTAATAAATAAAATCCGCAATTTTTAAACGTCTGACGTAATTACCAAAGGAAATGTTTCTATAAACTTAGTCTACTTTTCAGTATTCCAATATTTATAATACTATATTTTAAGTATACTATATTTTATAGCTTTTATTAAAGAAAAACTATATTCAGAAAAAACAAAATTGGCAACCCTAGCTCAAATATTCGATACCTATCTGAAATATAAATTATGCCTAACTTGTTAATGGCCTGCTACTGATCGCAGGTCTCCTTATACTGACGAGGCCTAGAGCATTCGGTACGCTTGTCCAATGTGCAGTGGTAGGCAGATTACATGCCGACCCAAGCGTCGGAAGTTTTTATACAGCTCGAGAGCCTCTAGTGGCGTAACTACTATCTCACGATAACAACCGGGACCGAAGGCTTTATGTGCGCTCCAAAGCACAGACAGAAGCGGTAATGAAATGCAAAAAAAAAATTGCCACTATTGGTCACCTATCCTCCTTCCGACCGCGCAGTTCCTTTACCTTTTCGTTTCTCTACGAACAATACAAGCCTACGTATAATCAAAACAAGCCGCCCGGCGTTCAGCTTGAAGAGGTTAATTAAAAATAAAAACTGATAAATATATCAACAAATCAGATAATTGAAATTAAATACGTGTCTATAATTCAAAATTTTGCATAAATGTAACATAAACTGTAAATGTAAAATCATCATCCATTTGTAAATGGCTACATTGTGCCAAACACGCAACATACTCATCGCTAAGTATGAAAATTATTATTTCATAACCATCCCGTAAATTTCGTTGAAAACATTCCAATGAATAACACGCCCCTCCTCGTTCGTACATTACAACCAGCTACATTCAATTTCGCATACTGATCCCCGCTAATATCGAAATTCGGGCACCCGAACAACTATAGCTCTGTTGCCGTTCAAATCACACGTAAACACGTCCTTAGACACTTGAGATAGAGTTTATAATTGTATGGATGTATCACCGGAGGCGCACTCAACTCGGTTGCGAACTGTACAAACAATGCAAATGAAACAAACACGAAAATCATTTCACACGTCCATTGTCTCTGGTTGACAATGGGATGTCAACAGCTATTCAGGCAAACTGTAGGCATTGTAGGCGAATACTATTTCCGGAGCGGGCGTAAAGATTAAAAAAATTCGCCAAGACATAAATTGCATTCGAAGTCGTGGTTCTGTTTTCAAATTTTGAAATTTGCCGATTTTTTTTTCAGTATATTGATAAAAGGTGAATAAGAAATAGAGTCCACTAAATTACACCAATTGGTGTACATTTTTATTAAGTGACATTCCTGTGAAGGCGCAAAATAAACCATTTGTCTATACTTTATAACCGCGGTTGACAGATCTGTCTACGTAAAAATAATCTGTATGTACAAAAAATCTTTATTTCTTCTTTATTTATTAAAACACCATGACCTTGCATCAAAGACCATGAAAACTATTTATTTCTACGTAAGAAATAAAGATTTTTTTACATGGTAAGGTACCTCCAATTTGTATTGTTGCAACATTATCTTATGCAAATAATCATTTATTGGTTGATGGATTGATCAAAATAAACGTATGTACTTGAAGTTTCCTATACAATATTAGTGATGAAATCTTATTCTATGGAAATCTTTGCAAATATACAAGTTTAATTCCTAGTTCGTCTGGTTTACAACCTGCTCGTTTACGGATCTCTAATCTCGTACTCCGTATAACGAAACGAAGTATGAAAATTGGTGAAACAATAGACTTGGCGCGCTCTGCCCAAACGGAAGTTTCTTGTCGCCTGCAACTATCTGAAACTTTTAATTATTTCATTAATTACAACAGATATGAGTTGGTGGGATTTTATATATGTTATTTTATAGCTTAAGAGTTTGAATGTTGGTTTTTGATTGTGACCTGCACGTGCGGCTAATTTTCAAAGTTAGGTGAGTATCGCTAGTGGCAAAAATTTCATGAGCGGAGCCATGCTTCGAAGTGAGGCATGCATGGTAGAGTATGCTCTGGGTCTCCTCAGTATGATGACACGATGCTCAGTAGTGGGCCATCAAGGTTAAAGCCTTGTATTAGAAATCAATCATCACTTGCTTCTGTGAAGGTAATATCGAACTCCTGGAAGTTCCCTATAAAGTTCTTGAAGTTAGTAATTTCATGAACATTCCGTAGTGCCGATTTCTATCGTTAGATAGAAATTTTCAAGCCTTTGAGTGACCTAAAAACTCCCGACGCTTTGGTCACCAGTGGCTTTAGATTAGTGAATCCTTACTAATATTATGTATAAATGTGAAAGTAAGTTTGTCTGTATGTACCTCTCTTCTTGTATGTCTGTTACTTTTTCACTTACTTTTTACAAATTACCGAACCAATTTGGATGAAACGAAATACAGAATATAGGTATAACAAGGTCAGAGGTAGCATAGAACTTAAGAAAAAACGTAGGCCATATTTTTCGGCATAAAGAGGTTGAAATTTGTATAGAAATCTACTCTCTGTTCGTTTCCTGGATGTGGTCTATTTGAGTGTAAAGTTTCATTTTATTTTGTTCAATAGTTAGCGCAAGAATGAAATACAAACATCCCAACATCCAAACATTCAAACATTTAAACATCCAAACATTTAAACATACAAACATCCAAAAATCCAAACATGCAAACATTCAAACATTCTTACAAACTTTCACATATATAATAATACGAGTATGACAGAATATTGTTTTTATTTGTTTATTTCATGGGTTCTCTGAAAGACCTTCGATAATTAAACTGAAAACCCTCAATATTTATAATAACGTGGTATTGTTTGCATATAATTATTTAATGGAAGTCATTAATGCGGTCCATTATAAAGCAGTTGTTCAGAAACTCGATCAGGTCTCGCTTATTTACTAAATACTTGCGGAAGTAAATGTTTGTAGAATAATAATTATATTTCATACTAGCTTGTGTCCGCGACATCGTCCGTAGTCGTAGTGGTGGGTGGTGGTCAAAATACTGCCCTATGCCACCAATGCCCGAGTGCCCGCCGGTTAATAATTTTTTTATCTTTATATATTATACTTTTTTTCTAGATATTTATATAGCTGACATACACTCAGTGATAATGTAGCATTGTAATGATGAAAGAATTTTTGATATCAGATCAGTACTTTTTGAGTTTATTCATTACAAACATATAAAAATACAAATCTTTTCTCTATTATTAGTTTGGGCTATTTCAACAAGGAACCAGGATGGGCAGTAGTGGGAAGGAAGATGGCTGACGAGAAGACAAAGAGAAGAACTGGCTCTTAAGCCAAGCACTGGAACAGTAGGGATGTATCAGGAGCACAGCAGGGATGCAGCAGGGATCTTATATGCCTCCACAATGATGAGGAGAAACCGCTCATTAACCATTTGGCCAACAGCCATTAATGGATTGCCAACCGCTGGATTTCAAGTTTATGTAAAACACTATACGCAAAGTTTAGACTCTTTTTATGAGAATCTTTCTTGCGAATTAACTGATATGGGTGATGGCTAAAGGCAATATGTCTTATACACTTTTGGTATGGAAGTCATATTAAATCAGTCCCGATTTTTATATACCAGTCGTTAAACCCCGGAGGGTTCCAGGTGGAGTAAGAACTTTAGGGTTTGTAGTTGGTCTGAACGAAGTCAGTTGTAACTCTAAAGCTCTGCAAAATATAAATTAGCATTGAGATGGCTTAGATTACAGACCTCAATCCCATGCTGGCCTACCAGTGTGACGTAAAAGGCGTACAGAAGTTAGCTGCTCGATGGTTGGGCTTTGCGGAAGGATTATTTTCTTCTTTTTGTGAAGCCCGTCTTACTGGCTACAACCATATGCATTTAACCAGCCTTCAAACAATTCGTCGTGTTCCAGAGGGTTGAAAGCCACTTCTCCTCTTTTCCCCCCTTCTTTTTAGTCGTCCTCCTTCCCATTCCTCTTCTATCAACCGTCTTTTAGCGGCATATTGTTGGTGTATCTGCGGTTATTTGATGTTGCTATTGAATCCGGATGCTTCAGGAATATATTGCTTCCCTTGTTTGATTCGTCTTCCAACTGGAGACCTCCCATAAGTTTGATTACTTTCCGTCTAAAGAAATGATACGAATACATACACATGATGTATAAAGAAATAACAAAAGCTTCGGACTCTTACAAATAAACAAAGCCTCCTCAAAACATTCTATTGCAACGATAATAAAATCTTCCATCACAGCGCAACCCTAACGTTAACAAGATTCTCGAAGATCTCAAACAGATTGCCAAATCAAATCGGAAGTGAGGGAACACTAAATAAAATGGACGCCGGAAGTCATAAATCGTCGCCATCAATTTAGTCCATAAAGTGCTGCACTCCGCTTGGCAGATCTTACGTTTTGTAAATCAAAATGTCGCTCGAACAATTTCCTAGCCAATTCACCGTACGGACAGCGCTGTCGGAGAATTTTATTACACCTATATGTTTCGAGATACAACTGTAACGTAGATTTATAAATCTGCTAATAAAGTATCATACGTTATGAAGTGGAAATTCTGATTCGAAATGCATGAAGGAGATGCTCTTGGGAATAAATATGTTAGTAACAAGATTTTAAAACAACTTCCTTTGGTTTTAGAGTGTAAATTCACTATTACTATTTCAATATACAACTGTAAGGCAGATTTCTAAATCTGCTAGTAAAGTATCAGTCGTAATGAAATTGACATTTTAATTAAACTACATAAAGGGGATGCTGTTAGAGACTTCGGAATTTTGTCTTTAAATGCAAATCTATTTACATTATAAAAATTGTCCATGATTCTACGGTCAACTAAAGGGCCCATGTTATTTACAAATTTTAATTAAACTGGCAGTTTGTATATTAATTTCTTAGTATATTAGTTTGATAGTCATGTCAGTTGTTGGTTTGTTCAGGTCAAATTTTCAAACTTAAATAGTCCCACTTCCTCTTACACTACGGAGCTGAAATTTTCTATAAAGTTTCCGGCCTGATGACAATCCATTTATTTCATAAGCATGACCTGATACAACAATCACAATTGGCTTCGGACAAGGGAACTCTTTAACGGTTAAAAATACTACAATAGGTATAAAATTTTGTGCTCCTTTGTATGAGGGATCTATAATTAAAGCTTATATTTTCAAATATTTTAATAAGCCTTATTCCATGCTGTGTTATCATCGTATCTATCATCCAGATTACAAGCAATTTTGAACTCTATTTATAAAGAACATTAAGTTAAATATAATCGAGGTGCGGGCTGGCCCGTAAAATCAGATTATGGGAAACCGCCACAACATGTGCAGTATACTGATTTTTACCCGACTGCGTCAGGAGGGTAATGTTTTGTCGAGCATATGTACCACAGTCATGGATTATGTATATGTATATGAATGTAATGTATTTCGTTCTTTGACACGCCCTTTATCCCAAACGGCTGGGCGTTCAAAGCCCGATGGTATTTTTCGATTGTAAACGATCGAAAATAAAAGATGGAGAATGGGTGACCGCTAGTGGCAAAATTTGCATCTTACGCTTTCGTGTTTCAAAGGGCACGTACTCGTATAGTTGTCGGTCCCGGTTTCTGTCGTTCGATAGCAAACGTTAAGCCTTCGAGCGGCGCACATACTTCCTTACCTTACACAGACGGTACATCGGATAGACCACTAATTGGGCGGCACTTTGAGTGCGCCCAACCCTAGGAGTTTGACAGCTCATTTACCGCGCTTTTCAACAAGTGCTGTGAGGAACAGATTATAATTAAATGCCTTTAATACTACTGATCCCTATATATACTTCAATTGGATAGGCTTACAGTTTCGCACAGAAACCTCTATTCGATCGGCCCTATATTGGTGCTGTTCTATGTAAAAAAATTTGAAGCTGTCAGTCGCCATATTGACAACTGAAAGTCGCCATATTGCATTAAATGTCAAATCACCAGATTCTCCAATAGACGCAGCCATTATGAGAAGCTTGGTTGAAGTCTTCCATCAAGAATGCCACAAGCAAACCCCCATCTAAAAGACACTCTAATATTGTATGGAATAGCATCTCCATTGTACAAGTCAGTGTTTAACCTATTGCGTAAATTATAATTTATGAAAAAAATTTTTCCTCAAATAGATTTCGTCAAAGGTGACTGTGTTTCTTTAATTTGCTTTCTCTTTGTTTCCGTCACATTTTTAATTATAACATCGGCCAAAATAAACTTTAATTTTATCCACGCGTTCGTGGAATACGAGCGAAATTTAATTGTGGCATGTTCTTGACGCGGAAATTCTGTTCATAAGAGCTTCGTGTGTGATCTTTTGTGATGAAATTACGATATTTGCGATGTAACTTTAGATTTGAGTTTTGGCTTCGTTGAGTCATGTCAGACGTTCTTTAATAAGGTTCAAATGTTGAATAAATTAAATAGATTCGTGTATATAACTTTTTATGTGAACAACATGTGAATTCTTGTACAATTTGTACATATGACGTTCATAGCCCGTGGCTTGTTTTGATTGTAAGTGATAGAACAAGTTAAGCAGTCGCGGGCGCGGTGGGATGATGAGCGACTGCTAATGCCAAAAACGTATAAGGGCTTCCGTTACGCGTTTTGTTCCCGATAAGCTGTCATTCGCGGTTGTTGTCGTTAGATAGCAAACGTTAAGCCATAACATGTGCAGTATACTGGTTTTTACCCAACTGCGTCAGGAGTTGTACTTCTATGTCAGAAGCCTTCAGGCGGCATACGAACTTTCGATACTTGGGTTGGGAACTAACCCCTCCACCAATCCAAATTGGAGCAGCATGGTGGAGTTTGGTCTAAGGCTCCTCGAAGAGTAACCCATGCTCAGTAGTTGGCCATGTATGGTTGAACCCAGATGACTACAGTTGTGCAATATCGGGGCGGCCTAGAATACAAACCTCAATCTCATGCTGGCATAACAGGGAAGAGGCTGAGAGGTGAGAGAAGTCAGTTGCTTAGCTCTACTAGGCTTCGCGGACGGAAGGATCTCTTTGGGAAGTCCGTCTGGCTGGTTACCACTCTCTTGCTTGAATCAAACGCCAAATTGGTCGTGGGTCAGCTGGGGAAGCCCCCAAGCGAGAACCAGTTCTCCTCTTTTTCTTTCCGTCCTTCCGGCATCCTAATTCCCATTCACCTACTATCAATCCTCCTACAGAGTTGTTGATGTATCTGGGGTCAGTTGGGGTCGTTTTTGATTCCGGTTGCTTCAGCGTTGTACTTCATATAAAGTCATGTTATTAATCCGAAATTTTCTGAGGATGGATGTATGGATGGATGTTTACTACTGCGTCACGCGAATACTACTGAACGAATTTGAATACAATTTTGCACATAGATAGATTATAGAGTTGAATAACACAGGCTATTTATCAACGTATCTACCAAGCGGGTGAAGTCGCAGGCGAGAGCTAGTAAACGAGAATGTTAAAATATAAAAGTATACATATTCTCTGCCCATTTTAGAATGTTATAAAATAAATATAAAATGTATCTCCTGGCTATAGCGGGTGTTACTACCGCACATGGCCGCACATGGCCGAGCCATATGGGGTTATGGCTTTTATAGTTTTACGGTATTCAGTTGAAATATTCTAGTACGCTAACACGGGGAGGTATCTATTATACAGGAAATTTTACTAATATTATAAATGCGGATGTTTGTGAAGCTGGATGGATGAATAGGTGAATCATATTTGTTTCTTACTCCTTCGCAAAAACTTCTGAACCGGTTTGAAAACAATTTGGCACAAAGATGAAAGACGGAATATTTTTTATCAATATGCCATAGGCTATTTTATCAACATACCACGAGGACATGCAGCGTAACTCACGTGGGACCTATGTTCATAAGAAGTAGTCTTATGTTATTTCAAACTGTTATCTATATCTGTGCCAAATTTAGTTCTAATCTGTTGAGTAGTTTTCGTGTGAATGAGGAAGAAACATAACCTCACAAACTTTCACACTTATATTAGTAGAAACGGTTAATCTTAAAGATTGATTTATAACCAGTTTCAATTCTAAGTGCGGTAATAAAAACACATAATACGAGTATTTACTACATGTATAAAGAAGTACCGCAATACTAGCACATGAAGTTCAATTTGTACTGAAACGTATCTATCATTACAGAAGCCACAACGATCGTTGAACTCTGCTTTTCGATACTAACGAGATGACGTCGCGTAGTCTCGTATTGGAAATTGATGCACTTTGTTTGCTTAACTGAGTCTGGAGACCACGGAGATGGTGATATTAACTATCATTGCAACCTATAGCAGTCCCACTACTGGGCTCTGGTCCACTCATAATGTGAGGGGCAGGCCATAGTTTACGAAGCTGGCTATTTGCGGATTTGGTAATTTTCAATTAGTTCGGCGAATGAAAACATCGTGAGGTAACCTGTACTCCTGACATTTCCCTCTGAAGGTATGTGAAGTGTATGTGAAGTCTACCAAAATACAAGCCATCTCGTCAAATGTTTGAGAATTGACAGGCCGGTTGGTCTAGTGGTTAGTGCACCTGACTGCTACACCGAAGATCGTGCGTTCGTTTCCCATTCAGGACAAACTTTTTAAGCAGGAATGTTTGTTCTGGGTGTAAATATGAATCTATATAAGTATGTATGTATTTTAAAACATATATGTATCAGTTGTTTGATCATCATAGTACAAGCTAACGCTTAGTTTGGAGTCGGATGGCCGTGTGTAAATTGTCCAATGATATACATATGTTTTAGGGATTATATTACAAGATATTTGTTTTTAGGGATTTAATTTAGGGGTTCATATTAAGGCCTAAATATTGGCAATAATATTATAGACTTTCTAGATTGGAATAGTTTAGTAAAAGAAGATACCTACCATCATCTCTTCAGGTATATGAAACCGTGTATCATTCACCAGCGACGTCAATCAATTGCGCCGCGGGCACTCCGCGAGGCATTGATCGTTTTGTTGAAC
>DWJZ01006308.1:0-13151 GCA_018249125.1 Asbolis capucinus
GTAACAAAAATCTATCCCTCCATCCTCACAAACTTTCGTATTAATAATATTAGTAAGATTATGTAAAATATGTGATTTTTCGGCAACTATAGGTACATATCCTGATTCCTCCAGCTCCTACCCTGTCTCGGTGCGGTCATGCTGTTTCTTCTTTTTTTAGTCTGTTGTGTATATGATGGGGAAGAAAGGTCCTCGGATGGAGGCCACGCCTGGGAAAAAGGAACATAGGGCGCCCTCCGACTAGGTGGACTGACGACGTAAACAATACAGCGGTATCTGCTGGATTCAGTAGGCCCAGGACCGGTCAGAGAGGCATAAATTGAGGAAGGCGTAGGTAACAGTGGACGTTCAAAGGCTGGATGGAAATCTGTTGTATAGTATGTAGGTTTCTCTGAAGGCAAATGACTATTTGCCCATAGTCAATATCGATGAATGACGTGTTTGTTCGACTAATAACCTTTCTACTTGCATTACATTTGATTTAAACACGACTTAATGTTATCAATATCTGTATTTTAGTTTTATAGATAAGCAAATGTACGCAGATAAATAATGATTCTTGGTTGTTGTCTACTTTGAGAAATACAGGATTATACATTATGGATATTTAATTTTATTTTGAACGACTAGATACGCGCTTCGCTTCAGTATAGCAACGGCCAAGAGATTCTTTAAATTGACGAAATATAAATATCGTTTATTTTTATTTAAGAACAGATGTTCATAATAACAATAAATAAAGTTAACATATTACTAACACAGCATTCAAATCGACCAGCCGTTTCTGAGATGGTTACTAAAATCTACTTACCGTATTTTACCTCTTAGCTTCTCCTAAATACCTTCTACCTACAGACAGCGATCAAGTACATATTTATTATATGTAAAAAAATATTGGATAAATAGGTAAAATGCATTACCTCGGAGTATTTTTTTTGTAAACGCTAACACATTCATGAAATTCTAACGCATGTCTATTGAAAATAATGACTGCATTTTATGAACCTAATAATCTTAAATTTTACGTTCTTACCTTAACTTTGCTGTTCAGATACAGTGCCGTAGTAAGGGCACCTCCACACGCTGCACAATACGACGCGATCAATTGCCTAAAAATGTAAATGAAAGGTTTTGTCCACTATTTCATTACTGAACTTTATATTATTAATCTGTTATATTAATTTTCATGATATATGAAAATTTAGAAATTATCCATTATCCGGCTCGAAGGACTAAGGATAAGTTTGTTTCGTGTTTTTAAACATATCTTCACTTTGAAATAAAAAGATTTTTGTATTATAATGTATGTTATTTATTATATACATATATATATATGTGTATATATATATATATACATTAATATAATACAGAGTCATATTTTGTCCGTATTGATATGTAGATTTACATAATTATGATAGCAAAATTATAATTATATTGCAGCCAAGTTCTTAATACATTCTTTTTCATTTTTATAGACAAAACTTAAGTTTTTTAGTTAAAACGAAACCAACTTATCATGTCACATGATAGATAGGTATGTCATAATAATTTCAACCCATAACTATCCCACTACTGGGCTGGGATCTCCTCTCACAATGTGAGGGGATCTAGACCATAGTCTGCCACGCTGTCCAAGTATGCATTGGTAGACTTTAGGAGTTTTATGGGAAACTCTCAGGAATACAGATTCCCGAAACAAGTTATATGAAGTTGTATTAAGTGTAAATGTCCTAAGTAAAAAAAATGTAGGTTATAAATATATGCCAGAGAAATCATAAGGTAAAATAATCAATAGACTCAATGCATTCAAAATATATGTACCTAGACTAGAAATATCTGTCATTCGATATGAGAAGTAATAACCATTAATAAAGTCGCTTGTCAATATTCATAGGGGCAATCAATATGTTACATAATAGTATAAATATGTTCATGATCTTTGTTTTAATAAAGGGACTTATCTTCCACGTATCATTAAAAAAAGTAATTTAACAAAATAAGTTGAACCTGATCCCTACTTTGATCACTTAAATATTAAATGTACTTTAAACATTTTTTTATAGACAGTATTGCATAATTAGCGTTGGTAAAATCTATTACTAAATCTAAAAATAAATTTAGTTTATCAGCATTTATCGAAATATAAAGAAACCTCACTTTTGACTCGAAGACACCTTTGCTTGCATACTCACACACTTTAGCACACACATACACGCACAAATTCAACTCACACACTGATGTTGTATGGTTAATACTCACGACATGGGCATAGGCGCGTCACCAGACCTATTGGTATAGTTGACGAGTGCATTGAAGGTCTGATTGATCCATTGCCAGAATGCAGTAGCAGCTGTTGTCCTATAGAAGGTAATCATGCCTAGAACAACAAAAATATTTATTTAAATATTCTATCATGCTAGAAGGAATTCTAAGGAACTGAATATCTTCTTTAAACTTTACGATATAAAAATCTGCCTGTTTCTCTGATTAATCAGATACAGAGGCGCATCCGCTATGCATAGCGGGACTAAGAAAAATGGGAAGCATTCTATCGTTGAAGCAACCGGGGTCTCAGACATTTTTACAACACCATACTGTTCCAGGGCTAATGACAGAAAAAGAATGGGAAGGAGGATAACTGAAATATGGGAGAAAGAATAAAAAGACTGACTCTCCACACCGGCTGAGATAGATTTAAAATAATTGATGGTCGATAGAAGGAGAGTGAAGTTTAACAGAACTAAAATGTTGCTGAAGTGGTGCAAAGTTCAAGTGGTTTTCAATTTAAATTGGAAAATACTTACATCCAGTTATGATGGTATTCATGGGGGCTTGTGCCGACATCCTGCCGAAAACGATCATCTTTTCGCCGGTGTCTGGATGGTAAGCGCTATCGTACAAATATTTGGTTGCCCATAATTTGTCTTCGTCGAACCCTGGTGGCATTTTGCGGGTTTTCCTAAGGAATTTAAACAATTTCCATTAAAAACCGACTAAAACAAGATTTATTATAATGTTTAAAAATACAAGCTTTAAGTATGAAGCTATAATATGAATAAATAAACAAAATTTCATAACTGTATTGTTAGCCGTTGAGGAGTTCCTATGTCTGGAGACAACCCTGTACCAAGTTTCAGGTTAAACGTCAAATAAAAGTTTTCAATAGAGAACACAATATTAAAATTAGGAAAAAAAAATCATATATTGAAAACTATAAAGCACAATTATTATTGTTCCTACAGTTGTGATATATTTAGTTATTTCCGATTTTTAGACAGGGCTGTGTTAAAAACTTGGATCTTTACGTACAGAATTTACGATTTCTTACACCGATAAATACCTTTTCGAAAATTATAGGTACCTACATATATGGATTATACAGGGAGAAAGCTGTACTACCTCGGTACGCCCATGGATATGCATTTGCTAGTAATTAAATTTTCGTAGGATACAAGAGCTTTCTAGAACTTCGGAATTCAGCCTACCTGAACCATATATACCAGTCATATATATAATTGCTTTAAAATACAGTTTTTTTTAATCAAAGCAGAATGATGATGAATATATGTATGTGTGCAATTCAATACTATTATGCTTGAACAATTACATAAATTTATTCTTTATTTTTCCTTTTGTTGATGAGTCGATATCAGTTTTTACTCTTATAAAATACGTTATAAGGGGCTCTATAGAATAATCTTATGGTTGGATGTATTGGAGATTAAACATATTTTTAATGAACCAACTTTGAAACCTGAAGGTTATTCTCATCAAGAAATATTTCTTACCTGAACTCCGTAACAATTTTCTTGGCTTCATCGAGCTGAGCCTCAGAGGCGAATGCGTTCATAGGGTTTGTGAGCAGAAGGAAGTGCTTGGCCCTTCCCATGTACGTGGATTGGTCATAACGAGGCTTATCCAGGTCTATTAGTGCCATTTTGATGGTTGAGGGCGCTGCAAGCAACACATGAAGTTCCTTATTATCAACTGTGTAGGAATATCATAGGAGTAATACAGTGCACGATGAGTCGAATCCTACTAATGTTATAAATACAAAAATTTGTGGGAATGGATGCATGGTGGAATGAATAGGCAGATGTTTGTTATTCTTTCACGCAAAAACTGCTAAACGCAGAGACGCATCCAGCCTTCGTCTTGAGGGGAGTCTCGAATAGAGTTACGAGGTTGGGGGGGTTGAAGAAGAGGTCCGGATCGTTTAACATATGAAACTGTAACTGAAATTCTGTAAATATTTTACAGAAATTTCATTCACATCACACATGCACAACATAAACATAAACAATTAATTAATTAATTAATGGTATAAGAAATTTAAATACATGTTTAATATGAAATTTTGTACAGAGAATGTTTTTAATCTGGAAAAACACATACTCAACCTGTTATCAATCGCGCGTACGAAGCCGCCAGTGGAAACTAGTCCATGCTAATAATAAAGATAAAAGATTTGTATGTTTGTAATGAATAAACTTAAAAAGTACTCATTCGATTCCAAAAATTCTTTCAGTATTAGAATGCTACAATTAACACTGAGTGGTAGGCATAAATATCTAGAAAAAAAAAATATATAATATATAAAGATAAAAAAACTATGAACCGGCGGGCGCTCGGGCTGTCGGGTGGCAGGGCGTGTGGTAAGCGAGTGCGGGGCATATGAAAATGTATTAAATTAACCGTATAATACATTCACAAGTAATTCACATATGGCATAGGGCAGCATTTTGACCACCACCCACCACTACGATCAAGCGGACAAAGTCGCGGGCAAAAGCTAGTTAAATATAAGTTCTCGACTGATATACAATAGTACGCTTTGAACTTAGATAACGTCATACTATCAGATCATTAACGGTCACGGATTCTGTTATAATCTTTGCCTTACTACGCATATTCTATATATATACTATATATATTCATCTTGGTTTGTCTCGGTTGTTCTCGATCCTAAGTGATCAGCCAAGTTAATGTTGGATAATGGGATCTGAAGGAAGCCGATTCCACTCGGAGACTCGGAAAGATGGAAAAAGGGGTGAATCAGTACTCAGTCCTCCTGGCACCGGTGCGTTCGTATGAGATCCGGGAAATCTTACATAACCCGTTATATCGGATATTTTTTGAAGATTTCTTCCTCGATAACCAAAAAAAATAAGGCTGATGGGTGAAAGGTAGTGGCAAAAATTCTGGAGCGCTTCCGTACTTAGGAGGAAGTAAGACGTTGGTCAACATGGTTATCATTAATGAAGAATAAGTAAAAGAATGATAAGAATTTGGAGAGAAAGAAGAATTCTGTAAAAACCGGTCACGCGCAAAGTGATATCAATAACAAAAATTGTTAGATTCATTGTATATATATAAAATACTAGCTTCCGCCCACGATTACGCCCGCATGTAATAACTGCTTTGGGCTAACCCGCGATTTCGTTTCTGTCATACATGATTTTTGCGAAACTTTAACCGTTTACGTAACGTACGCAGCGGAAGCTCTCAATAGAAAAAAAAATCCTCCGATTTTGAAAAATTCCTAGTGCGATGATATATAGCCTACAGCCTTCCTCGAAAAATGGGCTATCTAATACCGAAAGATATATTTTAATCGGACCAGCAGTTCCTGAGATTAGCGCGTTCAAGCAAACTCTTTAGCTTTATAATATAGATTATGACTTAGTGCCTTCTACTGATGAGCAGTGATAGTCCAGTGGTTTGAACGTTGGTCTCTCGAACGGAGTTCCTGAGTTCAAATCCCGCGGTGTTCACCTCTAATTTTCAATGTTATGTACGTAACAGAAGTTGATTATCACTTGCTACAGTGAAGGAAAACATCGTGAAGAATTGTACTTCTGAGAGTTCTCCATAAAGTTCGCAAAGGTGTGAGGTCCACCAGACCCGCACTTGGTCATCGTGTTCAGAGGAAACCAGAGTCCAGTGGTGCGACAGTTATAGGTGGCATTGACGCTGATGATGGCTGTCTACACCTTGAACTTAGTGGTTTATCAGAGTTGCGGAGATGTCAGGGATTCAGTGTCGTAAACTTGTATATATATCCTACGCAATGTTATATGCGAGATAAGGAATTTCGATCTCGTTTAAAAAATACGATTTCATTAAAGAAAAATAATAACGTAATTTTATAAGCCCTGTAGCTACGTTCGTTGGGATACTCTCTGCTAAGCGGGGCGGAGTTGTGTCACATTTTTTTGTGCACATTCATCAAATGTTACAAACAACAAATTCCCTCCCCTTTATTCATCAAAAGGTGAATAGTTTTCTATTTATTGGTGTATTTATAATGTACCAGAAACTGCTCTCGTTTGGGTTCGGGAGTACCAGTTAGCAGAAAAAAATACTTATGGTGACGTAACTCTATTGTCAATTATTTCGCGTTAAAAGTATTGCCTACTTTTTTCATAGGTCTAGTTATATTTAAAATTAATCTATGACCTATGATCAGGGATAATGTAGGTTTCTAATAGTTAAATTAATTCTCAAATTCTCCTAGTACTTTCAGAGCCTATTTTCTTCAAAGAAATCTTTCCTATCTATAATATTATTATAGATTATAATAGTTAATATACTGCACATTCTATCTGGAACTTTTTCATCCTAACTTGTCGATTTTGTCAATTTTGTATGGAAAAATCCAGATCAAATTTACACAGAGTATAAGTCCGGGTTATGACTGAGATGTTTTAATATTATTCTATTAATTTACGCGACAAATATAGATATATTATTAATTTTTGAAAACATTACGTGATTGATTAGTTCATTAGCTTTTATTTGCAAATATCATCAACTGACGTCATAGAATAAGGGGCCCGGTTAAATTATATCGAATTAAGTATAAATTAACTTACGGTAATGAGAATAGTAACATCGAGTAATTATCATATATGTATCTATTGTTACGTTTGTTATTTACATATGTGAGAAGTCCCGAAATGTATGGCCTTTGGAAGTATTTTTTTAAATTAAATTACTAATAAGTGTAGTGTTACCTAATTTAAAATATCTTTTTTAACGTTATGTATAAATTGTGAAGTGCAAATTTTAGTAACAGGAACAGTCTTTAACAGGTTATAGAGATAGGCAGTAATTATGGTGATATACTTAGTTCATGAATTCGATCGATTAGTCTCGAATAAAACAATACCTTTACATAATTTTAAATACAGCCCCAAATTTAATCGATAATTCCGACAACCTTCATTAAAATATCTGAAGATTTTGAAGTATTTATTTTAAATAAATATGTTCGATGTAAAGTATGATAAAAACATTATGACTTTGATTGATAGATGGCAAAAATATCAAAAAATTTATAATTTACTTCCATATTAAAACTATCTGCATTAAAAACTTACCGTGTTATAATTTTTTAGTTTTGGATATTAACTAAATTAAGATGATAATCATACTTCAATCACGACCGAATACATTTTTTTATTTGTTACATATAAGCTCACTTCACAATTTTTTCCGTGTATTGAATTTTGAATGTTGCGCCGTCACAAGACCTCATAAAATGACGTGAAAATCAATTCTTCGTTCTTTCTTGAGGCACTTGCTGAGTTGCCAGTTGACAATATACAATAATAAGTTAAAATTTAATAGAAGTTTATCATGTAACATATATTAAACACAATTAGCTAAAAAAATCAATTTTATAAAGTACACTTATTAATTTTAAATCTAATGTTTTTGTCTCAACAATGATCCCACAAATAATAATGTTTATACTTTCCTTATGTATTATATTGATCTATGGTTTATACGTCCCTTTATACGGAAAGCATGTTTAAAAATGCTGTTAATAGTTTAATTTTACATGGAGTTCTACTTGATATATTTTTAATCTGAATATATGAAACTTCTTTATTAATTGAAAAAGTTATACAATTTATTTTAATGAGTTTTACATTTAGATTTTAAGATCAATTTCCAATTATTTGATAATTTTGACTTTTGAATAAAAGTCAAATCGAGCTGTCAGATTCACTTTTGTCATAGTTTGATAGTTTCTTGACTGGACTTCCTCCATCCCATCCTGTGTCAGCTGGATTGGTTTGATCCGAAAATACATTTTTTGTATAAAATAACCTTTGGGTGATCCTACGGATTTAATAATAATGTCGCTCATTGGAAGGAATATACTACGCACTCTAGCTCAGGTATGATATTAATTGAAAATGGATGTATTTTCGTTATTATTACAATCGTAGTTCGCAACTGTTTCGTAACGTCTGTCTAGGAATTTTGAGACATTTACGATATAAAATGTATATGAAGTGGTGTTGTACATTTTCAGTGAATTCTAGGATTCACCTAGTATCTATACCGACCTAGGTATCATTGTTTACTTTAACCCTAACTCCTTGAAGGAAATACGAATGTAAAATTAAAAAAAACTTCACGTGACCAAAGATGGTGTTCTTAATATACGTCTTTGTATATGTTATAGATACGCAGTCACAATAGTAAACGTACCTATCATGGCATTAATTGATTAAATTGCCGCATATCGCTCAAATGTTTGAATGAAACATAGTAGAATTATTGTTTGAGCTAAGTTGAATTAGATTATAAATTGCAGGATTACTTTTTGTCATCCAATTCATTAAAAACCCTGGCAGCTGTGTCACACATGAATGTGGCTCTAGACTGTAATTGCATGGATTGCCTTGAGAAATTACGATACTTATACTTCAAGTATTTATTTCTCAATATTGCGGAGCGATTATAAATGATTGCTTGTATATTTGTTTCCAGGGCTCACAGCATGTCACCAAGGGTTTGCATACAAGTTCGGTAAATGCTGATAAAAATGTACGTTTTGCGCCACAGTCTATCAGCACGCTGGTGAGAATACTAACAATCACTAATTATTTACATCCCTCATGAAAACAGTTAAGCAAAAATAAACCTTAATATATAGTTTCAAACCTTAAAAGACACAGTTATCTTTTAAACATTGGTTATTTGCTTTGGTGTTTTCTATATAATATTATCATAAGATAAATTGTTATATTATTCCAAATTTTATATTGTACACAAATTTTTTGTAAATGTAAACATCTCTTCTTTGTTACATATTTCATCAAATTGGCTGTAATGATTTTTAGAAAAGATCTTTATTATGTTATTGTAGAAGAAATTTTTAAAAGTTATGGTTTAAATTACGTTATTGTGAAAAATTATAATTTATTTTTGAAGCTTTATTTAATTATAATTTATTTTTATTAAGTTCTGTTGTCAGCAGTACCTAATTTATCTTCTGAAGAAACAGTAAGAAACTCATTTGACAGTTTGCATGCATTTTTTATATATAATCACCATTCTATTCCTTACACAAAATTTGTTTTTAAAAAAAAATTTTTTTTGTCAAAATTGAGTTTGACTCATATTTATATAATTCTGTTTTATGAATAAGTGTCTTGAACAGTGGCATTGTGTGGGATAAAGGAGAAAACAGCATCATTGGAGCTTATATCATTCAGTATGTGTTATAACTAGGCATTTTTTAAAATTATCTATGATAATATCGCCATATTTAAAGAAAATTGTAATAGTGAATTACTTGTGTGAAATCCTTCTTAGAATGCAAATCTCCCACCCCTAGCAATGGTACTTTTCTTCAACATTACACAAAAATGTAAGTTTTCTTTATTAGAAATTGTTACTTGTTCAAAATAATTTGATACACAAATTGGCAACACTTGGAATTATTATGAATAGAATGGTTAACAAAGTAACAATGTTATTGTGGCATGAAAGTTGGTGTCAATATGTATTTAAAACAATGTGGTGTAATTCATTTACTGTCTAAGGTATTTATTATCTATTTACACTGGGTGTTATCAGAACTATAGCCTAAAAACTATAATAACATGGGTCAGTTTTAAAACATTCCACTTTACATCAACACAAAACAGATTAGATTAGCTGTAATTATTGTATAAATGGATTTAATTCCCAAGTTAATGATAGTTAATTAATTAAAGTGATAGGTATTATATGGTGTTATATATGTAATCTATTTGTATTTTTATGTATAATATGTGTATAGCATGTATCCCACATATTGTTGTCTAGTGCAAGCCTTTGTGTTGTCCAAATGCATTTTTTAACTGCAACTCAGTGTTTTGTCCTGTTCTAGACTCAAGATTATTGAGGTGTGTATTTACTGTATACCTTATAATTAATATTTTAAAAACATTTGTTCTAAAGTAATATTTGTATTTTGCTATTAAGTGTATTGAAAGTAAAAGTGATCATAATGTCAGAAAACAGCAGTTCTATAAGTTTTACAGGTGATATGAGTCCAGGCTATAAAGTGGTTTCAGGTGATATATATAATACTCATACAAAGAGTACGATAAACTTTAATGTGTTCACAATGACAAATATAATAACATGTTGTTTATGTGTAGCAATCCAAAGCGACCAAGGAAGGTCGTATAAAGTGCACGCTGATTCCTGGAGATGGCGTTGGACCAGAGCTAGTGTACTCCGTTCAGGAGGTGTTCAAGGTAAATGTTAATTTGATCTTTATTACATTAACCTATCTCTTAAATATTATGGGAAGTGAGCAGTAGCGTGACAATAAAATGTGAGACTCGTGGCAAGTTAATTGGTTAACCCCAAGAAAATGGAAATAGATATGTTTATAAAGATATTCAATAATCTGGTACTGAGAGCAGAACGGATAATTTTCATGCTTTATTCCATATCATTAATTTTTTAATAGAAACGGTCAAATACATTTTCTATCATTAACAAGCAAAGCAAACATCTAAATTTCTGAGCTCAATTTTTCTTTGTTAACCAGGCGGCCGGTATTCCAGTAGACTTCGAATCATTCTTCTTCTCCGAGGTGAACCCTACCCTCAGCGCGCCACTTGAAGATGTCGTCAACTCCATCTCCAAGAATAAGATCTGTATTAAGGTATTATGTTAATCCTGTCATATGAGGTGATAACTTTGACAAATGTAGTGATAAATTTGATTGCTGATCTCTCTATCGGGAGGTCCCGGGTTCAAATACTGCGGCTCACACCTCTTAACTTTCAATGTTATGAGCGTATCAGAAATTGATTATGCTGCTGTGGTGAAGGAAAACATCGCGAGGTTTCCTCACTGCTTGCACTCCTGAGAGTTCGCAAAGGTGCAAGAAGTCCACCAATCGGTACTTGGTCGCGGCTCGAAGTAGGAGCTCTAGACTTTAGAGGCTATTCCACCACGCTGCTCTGATGCCGATTGGGAGAGGGTTTAGTGCCCAACTTAAGTGTCAGAAGATCATATGCCGCTTCAGCTTTATAATACCTAGTGATATGAATATTTATTCGCTTGTCATCAAAACGCTCCCTAAAGCAAAGTAAGCATTCAATGTGATTTTGTGGTAAGAAAGACGTTGATTTTTTTAGTGCTATAAGGAGGCAATCAAGCACCCGGGTCATCTGATGGTGATCACCGTCGCGCATGAACATTAACAGTTATTGATACTAATTTGTTACAACTAGGGTATCCTAGCGACTCCAGACTTCTCCCACACCGGCGAGCTTCAAACTCTGAACATGAAGCTGCGTAACGCTCTGGACCTGTACGCTAACGTGGTGCACGTCAAGTCCTTGCCCAATGTGAAGAGCAGACACCATGATGTCGACTGCATCATTATCCGAGAGCAAACTGAGGGGGAGTACTCTGCGTTGGAGCACGAGTCTGTGCCTGGTGAGTGACTTGGTGAAATTTTGAGTCGGAATGACCTGGTGTTCTAAATTAAAATTGGTGTAGTAGTTAGTGCAATTTGAATTTCGAACTTTTAATCTGACCTAAACCGGCGGGAGTAACTTGGTGTTTCAAATTCAATTGACTGGACTGTTTGAAGTGTTTAGTAGTTAGTAAAACTAAGTCAGGAGTGGGTTCGATTAAAATTAAAAAAATTAATAAATCACTGTAAATAGAAGAAACTCTCCGGCGAGATAGCGCACGCACTGCGCAAAGACTATAGATCGGTTGAGAGCTTGTTCAAGAGTTGACTTATTTAGAACCCTAGCTGTGTATCTCAAACCTTAAAGAAAAGCAGCCTTTTTTATATTCTACAATTCGAGTTTATCTACTTTAATGTGTAAATTTGGTTTGCAGGCGTAGTAGAGTGCCTGAAGATCATAACAGCGGCCAAGTCGGAGCGTATCGCCAAGTTTGCCTTCGACTACGCGGTGAAGATGGGCCGCAAGAAGGTCACCGCCGTCCATAAGGCCAACATTATGAAGCTCGGCGACGGCCTCTTCCTGCGCAGCTGTGAGGAGGTATGGTCACTGGCATGAGTTGTCGGCACAGACGAACAGAGGTGGGGGTAATGTATAATTTTGGACAGTGTACAGCAATCGACAAGCGTGTACACTATAAACAAAATTTTGGTATTAAAACCTTTTTCATAGAATTCTGAAACGTGCTGAACAAGTTGCAAAGAAAAAAGACATCAGAGCTCTACCTCTACTTCGTAACTTCTATAAAGGACAAACAATCAAACTTACAAACAAACATTGTTTTTTTTTATATATTTCCATGAATTGGTAGATATAAGAGTCTGTTATAGTCTGAATTTCGTACTGCTGTGATTAATTGGATCTAATCACATAAAAAATATTGGCTATTTTTGGAAACCATGCAACACAGGGAGTCTATCGATACCAACAGACATAGGTTCCCAAACAAACCAACATTTTTACTTGATGTGACATGGCAATACCTGACACCTACAATTGGTTAGCAATTTTACGCCTCCTTCAACTGCCATCCTTCATCCATATTCACTGTAAATGAAAACCCAACATGAAATATTTTCACCTCTAATAAATTAGTGTGGTTAGGCGTCGAAGACTACATTGTCATTGACCATCAGGGGGGATCGTAGTCAAGTGCTGACTTATTTATGGTGAAAATAAATACATATTATTAATATAAAAACAGTGACCAGAAGCGACGAGCATGCCAACATACGCAACTAATAGAGGTCCTATTTCTATTTTGACGGTAATATTATTTTGAGAGTTAATGAGCGGCTAGTAGACAACTTCAACCTGTTAATTTTGCGTGACGCATGCGCGCGCATCTTAAAATTTCAGTCTCATCAT
>DWJZ01006309.1:0-13150 GCA_018249125.1 Asbolis capucinus
GTATTATATATGTATAGTATTTTATTGGTATGTATACTTATTTTATAGTATCATTTTAGTATGCACTAAGTTTACCTCTTTATATCAATTTTCAATTTTTGGGCCTACTAGAAGATATTACTTATTAGAATTTCTTATTAAAATTGTTAGAAGATATTTCATACTAATAGTGCCCTGTACAAATGATCTCATTTATGTATTACCATGTCCTATTATGTGTGTACAAATTAATAAATAAATAAAATCTAGTATAAAAATGTCGTTATTTACGAAGATTGATAACAGAATATCCTTATAATAAAATATTTATATCGTTCGATAGCTACGTTTGAAGATTGGTTTTGCCCGTTGACCATAGACATAGGCCAAATCAGGTTCACACTTCACCAACTTGCCAAAGTTCGAAATTCGCGCATGGAGGCCAAATATGTTCATGACGCATTCTCAGCCATAGTACCGCACGATTTTGAATTTTAATTTTCGAATGAGCACAACCATGAATTACCATAACATATTGTGTCCTACTGGCAAGTATGGCGCGAATTTCACACATTTGAACTTTTGAAACCACAATGCTTAGTAGAGTATGTTTTTTCTCATATTCCCAAATCGGTCATGTAACCTGACTTAACTAAAGTATCATATAATTTATAATTCGGATTAGTAAGTAAATCTTATTTTTGTCAAAATAATTATATTTTTACTTTCATTCATGCGAAAGACAAACACACTTAGCTGAATTGCCTTAATTATTGAATTCGTACTAGAATAAATTATAAATCTATAATATAGAATTTTAATCTGAATTTTAACTAAACTATATAATTACCTACCTGAAATTTTTACGCACTACTCATCTTGTAAACAAATGGTGTGTCAGGTTGAGTAATGTTTCTTATTAGTTACTTTCCAAATGTCGCGTATTGAAAAGTTGTTCGTATATGTATGTAGATGAATATTATTGTAAAATTAATTTATTTTCTGCAACAAAGGCATTTCAAGCTAGTGCATGCAGGTTCTAGCTAGTGCTTCAAAAGCCTTTGGATTGTAGTAGCGCCATCTATGAAAGATGAATAGTATTAAATACTGGCTAGCTCATCCGGGCTCGCTTTAGTGTTTAATGGAGTTTGATAACTTAAAAACAGATGGCGTTGTGATGTTATTATTTTTATATCTTGCTTTTTGTTTTAAATAATATACTTCTTACCTTACATGACACTCTTATCATATATGGCCTATTTGCTTGTCTAACTACACTACAGTGTATATTTTAACGTTTATCAATCGGGTCCATAGATCAAGCCGACTTCCTCTTCTCATAACTTGAAACAATAGATGACTATAACGCCATCTGTTGGAAGCAAAAAAGTGGGATTAAGTTAATGATAAAATAAACGAAAACACACTGAACAGTTCAGCAAGATCACCATCCTGCCTCATCAGCAGGATCAGGATCATCAGGATCATGGAGCCAGGCTGTTGGACATATTTTACTATCATACAAGATTACCATTGCAATTACACTGAGTGGTAAACGCTCTGCACCAGAATTATTAATTATTCTTCATTATTCAGCTTACTCCACGAGCCAGAAAGATTAAAACTTGAACTCAGTTATACTGTTCCTTACACCAGAGGGAGACAAAGGGAATGCAATTGCGGTCAGTGCGGCCCACACTGACCCAATTTACATGACATTTAGTGTTTTTCTGATCCTCCCGACCACAAAACATGAACTGTGGCCCACACTAAATCCTTACAACATTTGTGGCCCTCATGAAAGAAAAAATTGCCGACCCGTGCCTTACAAACCAGACAGCACATAAGGTTTCATGAGAATTTATAGCACAGACTATACTTTATATTAAAAAAATTATAAACGCGAAAGTTTGTCAGAAGCTTGAAGTTTTACATGAATGGACGTTTGATACTCTTTCACGTAAAAAAACAGATCTCAATGAAATTTGACACAGAGATAGAATCTAAAATAACACATAGGCTATTCTATCAACACACTACGCAGACGAAACTACTTGGTGCAAATCCGATGAATTTTTGCTATAAAAACTTGATCAGTTAAAAAATTCTGACATTTTTTGCCATTCAAACTTGACAAGTTGTGGCAATTTTTGAGATGCAAACTTGACAAGTGGTGATCATTTTTACGACGCAAACTTGACAAGTAGTGATAATTTTTATCAAGATGTGATAATTCTTGCCATACAAACTGGACAAGTTGGGACAATTTTTGAGATGCAAGCTTGACAAGTTGTGATCATTTTTAACATACAAACTTGACAAGTTGACATGTTCGTATGTTAAAAATTCCAGATCGAATTCGAATCAGCTTAGACTTAGTATTTTGTACGTTTTAAGTGTGATATTGACTTATAAAATACTAATAATTGCAATCCATAACTATTCCACTACTAGGCTCTGTTCACCACTTACAATTTAAAGGGTATAGGCCATACCACGCTGGCCAATTGCGGATCGGTGGCCTTCACACACCTTTGACAACTTTATGGAGAATTCACAGAAGTGCAGGATTCCTCACGATGTCTTTCCCCCGCCTTAGTAAGTGATAATCAACTTTTGATACGCACATAACTTTGAAAATTAGAGGTGGACGCCGGGTTTGAACCCTGCACCTCCCGTTTGAAAGACGTGCGTTCAAACCACTAGGCTATGACTGCATAAAATACCAACAAACTACATAAAATTAATTAAACAAACATGAAACCTTGATTTCAGATAATATCTACTCATGTCAATTATAATTAAATTCTGTTAGTTAAATTAACTAAAAACTCTCGGTTTGAAAAAGATGTAGAAAAGTTTGTAGGTATGTCAACTTATCAGGGGAAACGTTATTTAACGCAATTAAAAGACTCAAAGAAAAAATACATGCTACCATTTTATTAAAGAATACGTATAAAATTTTATAAAGGAATGGATACATCGTTGTCATTTGTAATAATTCTCATAGATTATATTCTTATAAAAAGTTAAAATACCTATATACAAACAATAATTAGACTTACATTTATTTGAAATAAATGTCCAAGTAATTCGATGACAATAAGAATGTTAAAACGAAATAACATTAATGGCACTTGTAGCCTAAAGTTTAATGAATAGTTTTTTTTTAATTTTTGTTATTCAACTTTGTATTTACATTCTGAACATTCGGCCGTCTGTACACATTCGCCTAGACGTCGCGAGACAAGGTGAGAGAGTATTTATGCTCTCATGTTGTCTCGCTCGCTGATTTATATTTTGTATTTCGAACGAGCGCGAGCCTCGAGGGCCAAGAGCTGGATGCTCTCGGAAAGAAACTCTTGCCCAAGTGTGTACATGCGCGAGGCATAGCCATAATAAATTCGAAATTCAAATTGGGGAGAATTTCCTCTACATAAAAAAATGCAGTTATCTCTAAAATCGTTTTAAAATACACCATATTTTCGACCACTTTAACAATTAATGCTTAATTAATATATTTTTATGACAACTCTTTCTTAATCATGCATCGAATGCTTCTTAAAAACCGCGACCTAAAGTTTATATATTTAACTAAAGAATACAATAGTGTTTAATTGAATTAACAAATGCAATACACCGTTAATATTAACTAAAATACAGTACATACATTCCTACCATAATTTTTAATATCTATCATGCTATCTAAATATTTTATTTTGTACAGAAACTTATGTACAATATTGAACCTTAATTAAAATTAAAAGTGAGGTTATAATCTGTACTTTCTTAAATAATTTATTTAATCGTATATATTGAAATTATTATTTGAATTACGGAAAACGGATACCAAAAAAATACTGATGGTTTAAAACGTGACGATTCTTTGGCCTGTAAGCGAACACTACTCGTTCCATTGACCAAAACATATATACATTACATATATATATATTATATATATACATTTTAGTTACTGTATTCATTAACTACGATACTATTACTATATGAAAATCTCGACAGCCTGTATTTTAACGTCAATATAACGTGAGAGGACGATTGAAAAGAGTTTAACACTTATCCGCCAATCCGCATTAGATCTGCGCGGTGGTATATGCTCTAGTAGGCCTCTTTAGTAAGAAGAGACCCGTGCTCAGTAGTGGGCCATCAAATAGTTGAAGCCATCCAACAATATTCTAAGTATTATTCGTTCTAGAAGAATTAAAACATTTTAATACAGTTACTATTTCATATTTCAAATTACATTTCAGTTTTACCAAGTTATTATTTTACCTACAATATACAATACAATATTCTTTATTGTGCATTCTGACAGATCTACACAAGAATTTAATGATAGTAACATATAAAATATTACTGTACGTACAACGTTGAATTGTCAGAACTATATTAACTTCAGAATAAATCGAAAATGTATAATTAAGTTAGTAAAATTAGGCTTTAGATATAATTTTAATCATTAAATTAAAAACCTAATATTTGTCATTCATATTGAAACACTCTATGTATACGTACTGAAGCATTGAAAATAAAACCTTTTTTTTAACGTAATAGCGGTCGTTAACCCCAATAACTAAATACCAATGATCATTAAATAAAGTCGAACATGAACAACTGAATTAATTTTGAATTAAACTCACTACACAAGCACGGTATTAAAAAAAATGTTGTATTCTAAAGTATTTAAAATACCACTATTTAGTAAAAATATACTTATTAAACTGGAAAAGTATACATAGTACCTACATAAGTATATTTTTTTAATTTATAAAACAATTTATCAAAAAGAATATTTTTACTCTTTATATTATGCCATTTAAAAAAAATAAATGTCATGAAGACAGTTCAGAAATAATTTCTTAAATATCAAAATATCATTACATACGTTTCAACGTTTAAAAATAACAAAAGAAATCCGATTGTTAAGTTTACAAATAAGCGTTAGAATATGTTCGAAATTTAAACGAATTTTTTTTTTAATTGTTCAGAGTCAGTCAAATAACAATAAAGAAAATTATAGCTTAGTAACTCAAAATTTAAATACAGTATCTGATATTTTCTCACGTTACATTAATCTGTAAATACGATAATTTATTAAAAGTATACGCGGCTTACTTTCTGAACCTTGTATCGTATCCAAAAAAATGTATTTTAGTTATAATTACCTTAAGCTACTATTATTTTTAGTCTGCAAAGCGGTGATAGCCGAGTGGTTAAGAATTCGGCCTCCTACTTAAGGGGATCCGGGTTCAAATCCCAGGGCGCGCACTTCTGACTTTTCGAAGTTATGTGCGTTTTAAGCATTTATTTGACACTCGCTATAACGACGAAGGAAAACAACATGCATGCAACTGCATGCCGGGGAGTTTGCAAAACTCTCTTTGAGTGGAGTCTGCCAATCCGCACTTGGCCAGCGTGGTGGACTATGGCCTTAACCTTCTCATTCAGAGAAGAGACCCGACCTCAATAGTAGGCAGTGATGGGTTGAGATGATGACTATTATTTTAAGTAAAAATTAATCATTTTTTATACGTAATACTATATAGAGTAATTAGACATGCTACTATGAAAAAGGATTGCGATATATGTAATAAATAAATACATTTTTTGAGATACAAGGTTCAGAAAGTAACGCAACTCTGACGAGGTCATTATTGTGGTATTAAGAGTATGCTACACGAACCTTAAAAGCTTAATATCGGTATCCGGCCGTATGTAATAGGTGTTCATAAAATAGATCACGTTCGTGACAAATGGTGAGTGGAATCGATCGCCTGCGAATTGGTATCGATTCAATTAATATCGATATTCTGTGACCGTATCAATCGGTCGTGGTTGAACGGTGAAGTAGCGTACCGAAGTTCAATTCCGTAAACATAAATTTGAATTACTCTATACAGTGACGAAATACTGTCTTACAAGGCATGACATTTAAAAAGGGAACTGTCGTTTTAGATTAGATATATCGTTGTTTTTTTTGGATAAAATTTATCTAAAAAAATCTTAAAATACGAAAAATATTTTTATAAATATTAAAGAAAATAATAAAGATTGGTAAAAACAAGATCATAGCAAAAAAATATAACGAATACATCATACATGTTAATCCAAAAGGTAAAATATCTTGCACTATTTATAAACTTAAATAGAATTGAACAACTGCAACATATCTATTCTATGGTCTATGGTCCATAAAAGGTAATGTTTGTTCGCACGCACGACGCGACGACGCACGATGCCGACGTGGCGCGACTTGACGACGCTCGCACGTCATCGACAATGCTCGCACGACGTTGACGACGCTCGCACGTCAGTTGCTTCGGTCTATTCGTTGTAAAGTCTACGTCCAGTCGTTGATGGCACAACTGATGTCGTGGCGAAGTGTTATCTGAAAATATAGTAATATTATATTAAACGGTGTTCGCCAAGGTAATTAATGGCTGTCTGTACATAGAAGATATTTTGGAGAAACTATGACTGATGGTACTTGGTACAGAATAGAACCCCAACAATGAAATTCAGAATTTTTGTGTGTCTGTCTATGCCTTTGTACTCAGAAACGTTTGTTCCGATTTGAATGCGGTTCAATAATGTATCGTGCTAAAATTCTATATGATAGATATAGTATTTTTTTCTATTTATATCGGTGCACAGATAAATAAGATATATCCATTTAAAGACTCCTGTCTACATAACTACATAGATGCGAAACGAGGGCAGTCACTCGTACTACGTAATATGTGCATATAAATACTAAATCATGTTATTTTGTAATGTATAGCGAGTTTGTCAGATTCAATTAAAGGAAACTCATCGGTGATGTCTTTAGTCGCCTTAGGGTCAAAGAGTACTTTATACGAGTACATTGAAAAAGGTCGACGTGTTATTAGTCTATTCTATTTAATCTATCCCTGTACCAAATTTCATTCGGATCCGTTCAGTACCTTTCGCGTGAAGGAGTAACAAACACCCATCCATCTTGACAAACTTTCCCATTTATATATGATATCCTTTGTACATAGGATACGGTAAACAATTTCCGTCACGTGGGTCCCTGTCTGATCTATGATATAGTGCCATTTTATTGAAAATTCATAGAAATAATGACTATATTCTTATATCAGATTGTCCAGAAACGTGAACACATATCAGATTACAAGTTAATATCGCATCGGAGAGAAACCAAGGACAGTTTCAAGGAATTAACGGAGTCGAGTTTCTAAAAGTACTGACGAAGTATCGGGGAACTTAATATTAATGAATTTACTGCAATAATATACTTAAATAGTACACATGATGTACTGTGTCGTTCTATTCTTTCTTTTCTATATATTATACATAAATTAATGCTACCAAAATCCCACCTGATGCCAAGTGACAATGTAGTCCTAGGACTACCTTTATCTAGGTAAAGCGCATTAACTTACAAGAAGCCTTAAAAGCGTCTTGAAGACATTACATTATAATCGAGCGAAAACACAGACGCTGATAAAAGTAAAATTCTTCTGGTCCATAGCCGCCTACCCCCCAAACTGTGTTTTTTTTACTTACAATAAGTTAATGCTTCACATCGATCCCACCTGATGGAAAGTGGCGATGATGTCAGGGGTGTTGGGTGCACTAACTTAGTAAATGCCTATTCACTCTTCTCTTGAAGACTCCTATATCATACGTGGGTGAGAAAACCGACGCAGAATTCTTTGCAGTACGCAAATAAACGTCCGAAGCTTCCGCCCATGGCTTCGCATACGAGGCATAAAAAATGGCATGTGTTATTCCAGACTAACTGATAACTAAATAACTTATCCATTCAAAGACTTTGCATGAAAGAGTAACAAACGTCCATCCATCGGTCCATCCCTCTCCATTCATCTTCATACATTTACATTTATAATATTAATAGCATATTATGATATTTACCTCGGCGCGTGCCTCGCTCGCATCATGTGTGGAGGCACCTCCCGCCGTTCCACATCGTCAGAGTTAAGCTGCAGCCCAGCTACCAGCTGCATGATCTCCCGCTCCTTCTTCAGTTCTTCACGACCTGACTCCACCTGGAAAAAGCAACGGGTAAGTTTTATTTTTGCTTCAAAATACATTTCAAATTCAAAAAGCAGCGGAATCCCTTCATTTTTAAACAACACACCGCTAATGTCTTTCTTATAGTTGATGTGACTACTTATATTCAGATAGATTGATAATATTATCGCTTAGTATATAGTAGAACGAATCTTGCTTCCTCCATCTTGTATAAAAAGTTGTATAACTATCCAAAAAATACCTAGACTTACATAAATCATTAAAAAAATATCGAAATTATTCCATGTAATTTCAAAGTTTTCAAATATTATTCGAAATAGAAATTTATCAAAAATGAAACCTTGATTAATCAATACCTTGACCCTAAAACCCTTTACTTCTAATTGTAAATATAGGCATAGAGGTATATTGAATTGCCCATAAGGTTATACATACATATATTTTGGTATAAGGTTCTACGCACAAGGTATACATATAGCAATTATACATATTACTACATCAATGTATTAACACACATGTAATTTCAACCTCAAACTGACAGCCATCACACACACACATAACTTTAACACGCATTAATTTCCCATCAATTCATGTCTGAGTAGGAAATTATTATCAGAGGATTTTTCCTCGACTTAGTACTTGTACGTCATTAGTAAGCTACGAATAAAATTGAATTTAAAATCCTTATAGTTTATATTGTTGTTAGAAAATGTAAATGAAAATTTATTTGTATTGTATTTAAAGAAGCTTAAATCAGTGCGTATTCTGATAGCGATAAAAACACGTCAAATGATTCTACAGTAAAAATATATTGTCTAGGGTCCGCCCGCGAATTCGCCTGCGTGATATGTTAAAAAAAATTGCCTGTGTGATTTCGGACTAGTCTCCTTATGCCAAATTTTATTCCGATCCATTTATCCGTTTTGCGTAAAGAAATGAAAAACATAAATCAATCCCTACATCGATACATTCATACATCCATACATCTATTCATCCATACATCCATCCATCCTTCCGTCCATCGATCCATACATCCATTCATCCATCCATCCTTCCATCGATCCCTCAATATAACCCATCCATCCAATCTCACAAACTTTCGCATTTATAATATTAGTAGGATTACATTAATCCTCTTTTAACTAGCAACTCCTATTTATACAGATGTGTACAGCTTAGCCACTGTGGCATCTTCTGGTACTTACTATAACAACATTTTCACACACACGACCATAGCAATTGGTAATCATAAAACACATAAATTGCAATTGCAATATCGCTTTAGGATAGTATCACGTAACTAGTTACGCAAGCTGCGGTGCGAGAGTACGGCGAAGGCGCAGCCTGAACGATAACGCAGGGTATTGCTTCCTTGTGAACGTACGTGCTAGAATGTGGTCATAAGGCTGAACCGCACTACCAACAAGTACCGCAGTCGCGAATAAACCGCAGTCGAGATAATAACCGCAGGCGAGATAAAAACCGCAGTCGAGATAACAACCGCAGGCGAGATAATAACCGCAAGCGAGATAATAACCGCAGGTGAGATAATAACCGCAGTCGCGATAATAACCGCAGACACGACAACAACAGAAGTTGCAGCATTAACCGAAGTTGTGACAATAACTGCAGTCGAGGATATGACTGCAGTCGCGGTTGCTGAGTGCAGTATGTTCATTATTATATCAGTATTATCAATCAGTCATACTTGGGCGAAAGCAGTTAAAAAGTTTATATCACATTTGTTTTTCTTCTCAGTTGGACACTCTTGTGTGATGAGATCCACCTGTTATCCATGTAACCCACGATCTCTTTAGATCTTTCATAAAAAAATTGCACAATGCTTAGGTTATGGAAAATACTAGAAAATAATTTTTTGCCACATCGTACTCACGATGTGCCGCCGCTAGTGCGACTTGAGCTTAAGATATACAAGGCACTCGGCAGGTTTCATTAGCTGTCTTTATATGGGAAATGTGAGGACGTAATGGGTTAAAAGGGAGATGCTGATTTTATGTCATTTTTTGATGTATATACCATAAAATTAACTACAAGTTTTCAATCCAGCTTATTTCAATACTTAACCGAAAACTGTATTGAAATCTGGGAATCAATTTTTGAAATCTAATAAAACAACACATCAAAGTACAACATTTTTTAACGCATAGACAATATTGTTTTTTACACCTAATTAAATGAACAATAATAAATTTATCAATATTTATTGTACTAAATTAAAGGAAGAGCGTACCATAATCTGGTTTTATTACATCTACCCACATAATTCGCAACAAACCGGCTCGAATATAAACGTGTTAAAGATATAAAATGTCATTATGTAAAAACAAAATGACATGCAGTATTAAACTAAGCAAAACAAAGAAAAACGATACCGTTAAGGTACATAAAAACGCAATGGAAAGTGTAAATGGATGAATCACGAATGAAAAGTAAGCACCGCGCCGCGTCAACGCGCGTCAGCTAGCGTGCAGGAGTGCTGTGGTGCACTCTTGATCTTCAATTATACTAGACTTGCGACTGTTTTTACAAGCGATCGTAATATAATAAATTAACTGTACCCACAGCTTAGCTTGCATTCGCTTTCGCTCGAATAGACCCTATACAAACTTTCAAGCCCTATTCCAAAAGAACCCCGCAATTATTCGGGATAACAAGTATCCTAAATTTCAATCTGGAATGTAATACATTTTCACGATAGATAATTATTCTAAAAACTTTTTTTCGTGTTCTATCACGTTATCACCGCCATCTAAGAAAATTAGCAACACCTTTCATAAAATGAGCTCGGTTCCTATGATGACATATATAATTTGACTTGAAGCAGGCATCACCAACTTTGGCAAAACGAAGGCAATGGAACCATTTTTTGAAGAATCCCATTTAACTCAGAGGGAACATCGATTCAGGAAATACAATCCATAATTTACACGAACGAGGTACCAAATGACGTGAGAATCGATATTATCGATCGATCGATCCATCCGATTGTGCCATACGGTTCTTTGTATTGTAACCAACTTCAAAACAGGTCTGACTTACAATCTCTTGGTTCTCAATGCGATTGTTTTTACGGTTCCGTATCCAAAGGGTAAAACGGGACCATATTACCAAAACCCCGCACGCCGTCCGTCTGCCACCTGGCTGTATCTTATGAACCGTGATACTTAAACAGTATTTTCAAATATGACATTTCTGCGGCCGCTGTATAAAAAAAATTAAAACACAGAATTAAATAAATATTTAGAGGCTTCCATACAACAAGCATTATTTTTTTGCTCAATATTGATAACGGCAATTGTAGATGCTTGAAATATTCACAGAATATTTAGTTATATATTTATTTTTAAATTAATTAAAAATCAATTTTAACATATTTTTTTTCGACTCGATTTTTATATGTTCGTTACATTGTAATTTTTTACACCATACATATCGAAATATCGATATAAATTGCAATAATTATGTGTACTCTTTAAAGTATAAAAAAAGTCTGCGACATTAAAAATGAGAAGTATTCTAAAGTACTCGCATTTCTCATTGATCATTAAGTCCAGTAGAATAAAATTATCGTGTTCATCTCCAAATAATTTATGTGAGAGCCCGCTGACCGTGCGATTACAGTAATACATTATTCATGTTACACAATTAATTACCAGATTCAAAGCTCACCACACACACTAAGTGACCATCACAATCTAAGCCGGCTACAAAAATGCACACGTTAATTTACCGAGTCTATCCATATATTAGTCATCATAGTTGCAACCAATAAGTGTCCCGCTACCGGGCTCGGGTTTCCACTGTGAGGAGGATAGTCCAACATAACCAAGTGCAGCTTGGTAAACTTCACACACCTCTGAGAACTTTATGCAGAACTCTCAGGAATGTAAGTTTCCTCACGATGTTTACTTTCATCGTAGCCAGTGATAATCAACTTCTGATACGCACTTATCTTTGAAAATCAGAGGTTCGAGCCCGCAATTTCAATAATATCAATGACAATATATCTTTAAAAGGACTTACAGTTGATTTTTTACCACTGACAGGATCTTTAGTAGTTTTAAAAATACAGTGGACCCGCGGTAATCCGACAAACATTTTCTGCGGCGATGTCAGATTATAAAATTTGTCGATTTGATTAACAGACTTTATAATAGTCTAGATGTTTTAAGCAACTCTTATTTATTACCTTGTAATACGCTTATTGCATAATAAAATACACATCGAACATTAAGTGGCGGCGCGTACCAGTTAAAATAATTATCGAAATATTTATCTACAATCAAGCCTTGGACGTTTCGGATTATAGGGGACTCCAGTTTAGACTGGGTACGGATTACTGTAGGCCACAAAACCCATTTCATCGCTATTTTCACGTTTACTCCACACTTGCATACATAAAACAACAAAATAAAGTCTTGTTATGAACACATTGTACTGTGTACGTAATTGCCCTACAAACAGGGCGATCCCTAGGACGGAATTTATATGACATGTGAATATTTGTACTCGGATCATAGATGATATTTGTAATGTGTATTTTATTTGTATAGTAGTATATTGTATTTGGATAGAGTATGAGTGTGTATAATAATGTTCACCTAAAGTATGAACCAAATTCGCCCATATCACCTATCAGCATGTTATATTCTCAGCAGTGCTCGTGTTACGCAACTCATACGCAAAACGTAATTCTGCGTCAAATCGCTAATTGTTAGAATTTCTCTCTCTAGCTTTCCGTTTCCCATTCAGGCGGTATCTGACCACATTCTTAGATAAAGGTGCTCACACATTACAGCGCAGTAATGTATAGAAGCAAGAATGTAACATATCGGAAAAAAAATCATTAACATTAAAAATAAGAGCATTTCATTGCTCTTGAGAAGGAAGAGTTTATATGAGAAACATAAAATTCAACTGTACAATACTGATCCTAAACTGTTGTATATCCTACGTTAAATATAAACATATTTTCATCAACGAATAATAAAACATATTTAATATTATGATCCATGGAATTAAAAATTGGGGGATGGTATACTTAAAAATATTGATTTGAAGAATAACATACTTTTTAACTCAAGGTACTGCT
>DWJZ01006310.1:0-13149 GCA_018249125.1 Asbolis capucinus
CTAAGTTAGTGTGTCCAACATCTTAGACATCATCACCACTTTCCATCAGGTGGGATCGATGTCAAACATTAACTTATTTTATATTTAAAAAAAAATACGAACCACGCGGGCGAAACCGCGGGCAGATACTAGTACTTTATAATACAAATTACAGCACTACTCAACTAATTAAATAAGTATAAATTTTATAACGGAATAGACCCGTCACCTATTTCCACGTTACTGTGTATTTGTAAAGTCAAGTTGTTCCGAATGCTGTTGCTAACTTCAATAATTAGAAGTTTCATGTATTTCCACAGAGCGTATAGTTCCAGTGACTTATATGTTAAATTTAATGGTAATTTTGATAAATTTCTACAGATAATATAGTATACATAAGTGTGTATTTGTGTGTGTACATATAAATGTGCACACGCAAATTAATGTAAAAATAAATGAATAAATATCTTTGGTAAACTCACACACGGCTATCCGACCCCAAACTAAGCATTAGCTTGTACTACGGGGATCAGACAACTAACAAACATACACACATGTGTATTTTTAAGATATACTTATATAGATATTTACACCCAGACACACAGAACAAACATTCCTACTCATCACAGGAAAGTTTGACCTGGATGGGAAACGTACGACCTTAGATGAAAGAGTCAGGTTCAACAATTCTAGTATTAGAATACAAGAATAGATTGACTTAAACCACTCATTTTATTTAGAAGTTACAACTTGGTGATGAATGAGCTGTTCATGCGGGCGCTGAGAATGATAGAGTGATCAGATAGCTAGACTTACTTGCAAGCAATTTCATCGTTCGAAGAAAAAGATCTGTTTACAGATTATTTATTTCGAACCAGCTTTTTATTGCGGCTATATCCGCGCTTAACAGTTTATATAAGTGTTTCGTCGTAATTTCAATCGAAATTTCAAAAACACAACGACAAATATTTATTTTTATACCATTTCAAACCATGACTGTCAACTGAGCTCCTGTCTCCATTTACAATATGACGGGTACAGGCCAGAGTCCTCCACGCTAACCAAGTGCATATGCATATGGTCGACTTCACACATATTCGAGAAAATAAGGAATTTTAAGGAGTTTATGGTTCACGATGTTTTCATTCACCTCAGCAAATGATAATCGACTTCTGATACGCACATAACTTTGAAAATTGGAGGTGTGCGTTGGATTTAAACCCAAGACCTTTGTCCAAAAGACCGGAAACGAGTTGGCTATCACTGCAATAGTAATATACTATCTGCGCACACTCCAAAATGTAGGATACATTTGCGTAGGTATTGCACGAATTAGTTCCCCCATCTCCATTCCATCATCGACCACGCCATCGTACGGCGGATAGGCATCCCTTCGTCATAGAAATTCCACCAGTCTCGTCTCGCTTTACGTCTTCTTTTATCATGCGTACCCCGAAGGATTGGAATAAGCTACCCGCGTCAGTGTTCCCAATCGATTACAATGAAAATGTCTTCAAGAGGGAATAGGCTTTCGCTTAATTAGCGCGCTATACCAGATGGACCACATCGTTGCTTACCATCAGGCGGGATTGTGGTAAACCACAAATTTATTGAATACAAAAAAAAACATATACATATAGAAATGTAGCGTATATAGAAGCTTCTAGAAGACGATACTTATTGAATGCGATGATATATCTAGTCCAACTGACCTTCATACTGTATTGGTTGATGGTGCCGCTTCCTCGCCAACAGCGCAATGATCGCTACTACAGCCAGGGTACCCACTGTCCCAGCCACGATGCCCAGCGCCCAGCTAGCGTCAATACTTCCGATGTTCGCGGATTTTGCTTCTAAGAAACATAAAAATGAAATTGAATATCTCTGGACAACTCACACACGGCCATCTGATCCCAAACTTTAAACAAATTAAGTTTTCTCAAATGTTAAACGTATATACATATATTTTAAAATACAAACTTGTATATATATATATTTTATTACACCCAGACACAAAACAAACATTCCTCATCACAGAAAAGTTGGTTCTGGGTGTGGATTGAACCCACAACCGCCAGCATTGTGGACAGGATTACTAACCACTCGGTGCAAATTAGATCTGGAATGTTTAATAACAAACCGTTGCCTAGCAACCTGTGACAAATAAGAGAATTGAATATTTTTTAAAAATTTTAGAGCGAGGAGCTAGAAGCGGTACCGCTCCAGGAAGTACAGATGAAAAATAATGGGAAGGAGTGTATAGGGAGAAAAAAGACAATTACCTGTGTGCAACGCCAGTCTCGACATTGTATGGACTCGCATCGTGGTTATTTCACTTCTCCCTCTTGCATTGTTGGCGTAGAAGATGAGCTTCAACTCTTTCCCGGATTCCAACCCTCGGAGCTTCCATATTGGAGTAATGGTTGATACGTTTGCTATGAGGACACCAAACTCCCAGACCTCCACGAAGTACGTAGTTTGGAGACCACCGTCGTACCCTGGACAAGGCATCATTCTATATTGGTGTTTATATTATATTTACAAGCATATACAGCCCAGCAGTTAACATCAATGCTAAGTAATTAATGAAGATAAGAGGATGGATGAGTGCTAGTTGCAAAAAATTGCAACTCCGTGCTTTGAAAGGCACGTAAACCTGTCGGTCCTGTGTCGTCACATAACAGTAATTATGCCTTGTAGGATGCTTCCAGGTGGCTTAAGCTTCCGACATTTGGTTTATCCACTAGCCCTTCTACAATGCCATAGTCCACCACGCTGGCCAATTGTGGATTGGTTGGCTTCACGTACCTCTCAGAACTTTATGGGGAGTTCTCAGGAGTACAGGTTCTCTGACGATGTATTCCTTCATCAAACCAAGTGACAAACACACGACTGAAAGTTGGAGGAGCACGCCGCATAATTTCAACCCAGGACCTCATGTTCAGGAGACCAACGTTCCAACCGTTAGGCAATCACTAAAATTCTTTACCTGCAATACATCTCAGCTCAGCTGAATCATCCGTGAGGTTCAGAGCTGAACAATTGGTGGGTGGATCAGGTCTCACAGCTGGCAGCAAAGTGTACTTGCAAGGTTCGATTTGCTGCCCTGCCAGGTTAGTAGCCCTGCAGGCGAGAGTGCCGTAGTCCGCTTCGGAAGTAGGCGTGAAGGATAGAATGGAGCGACTGGCACTGTCCATCGTGAACTTGCCCTAAAGAATAATAGGACCATTTAAAGTATTTTTTAATCGAAAAGAATTTGGGGGGAATGTACCACGTGGACGAAGTCCGCAGACGCAGCAAAAGCTAGTGCCAATAGAAAAGAGATTTATGCATAAAATGTGTATACGAGTATATACTCACTGGTTCAAGCTCAATGGTTCCCAAAGTGTTATTGAGCGTCCACTGGAAGTTCTTGGGTGGAGGGAACGCATCCACTTCACAGGCCACTCGAGCTGCTTCGTTGATCGCAGCGCCTACAATAGCCAGTGCCGGGTTCTTGCACACTGGTTTATCTGTAAAAAGTATTTATTTAATAACATATTATAAAGAAACCACTATGACTCGGCTCAGTTATACTGATCTTAATGATATTTCGTTTTTTGAATGTGCTTACTCAGTTAAAGACAGAATTTAACCTAATAATATTTTGATCTCTATAAAAAGAGAGTGAAAAAGATGCCTACTTAATATAGATCATTTTGCAGAAGCCGTGAAAGCCTTACCCATAAATTATGTCTTGTTTTAGTAACTGCAAAGTATCGTGAGTAAACTATCGCCCTTGAGAGTTCCTCATATGGTTTTTAAGGTGTGCGAAGTCTACCAATCAGTATTTTGTCACCGTTGTGGACTTAGGTCTGGATTCCCTTCATGTTGTGAGAGGAAACGCGGGTCCAAGTCCGAGTATATTTAAACAACCAACAAAATACAGCTTAACGTTAAATTAAATGTAAACATTAAAACACATCTCACGAACGCCATTGGGTAACTCCTTAAAATACAGTATACGAATGGCATCCTAATCCTTAGCGAAGAAGTAGCTCCAATAAGCTTTAATACAAACAAAATCCAGTATTGTAGCTGTTTGTTACAACCGTTGGACGCCTCATTGAACTCCTACCTACAACTTTGGGCAGATCCTACTTTACAACGAGAATAGGTAAAAACTTTCAATAGCCTTTTTCAGACCGTGGGTAATTTAACTTGAACTGAGTGCGATACGACTTTATTTTACTTTTGGGCGACCTTAGAAATCTTCTAATGTAGTTGTCCAGAGTTTTTAGGAAAAAAAGATTTAGATTCTCATTAATTTGTTGTTACTTGCTGATAATTTTTAATTCCGGTTTTATTAAATTCATTACTTCTTTCGAGTTTCTTATTGAGGTTTGTTAGCAGTTGCGATTGGGTGACCTACTGCTGGTTACTTTTTTCTTGCCTAGTCACTCAAAACAGAGTCCAGTCAGATCAGTCCTGATTTCAAGTTTTGCCCTCACCTTTCAATTCCTAAATACTATGCATAACTTACATAGCTGAAGGAGGAAATTGTAAGGGAAATTTCCGTAGTGTCTACAGAAATTATTTATTGACATTGTAACTGTCATTGCTCTGTTTTTTTCTGACGTCAAGATATCGGATTTTAGAGTAACTTTAATAACATTATCCTTTAGTAATTATTTGTAAACTAGAAGAGAAGATAACTTTAATTACTGTAATCTTACCTAAGATTTTATAATTATAAAATTACTTAAAGATTTCATGAAGGCGTATAGGATCTGATATTATTCACCACAAAGGTCGTTTTGATATAATTTTCGTGTTTGACTCATTACTTCCATTTGCTACTGGCACCGTTTCTAACATACAAAAATAAAACCAATCCAATTTAATAATTGAAAACGTTATTGAAGAAAACGATGAAAATTGCCGAATAATGCATTACAATAACTCAGCGATACGTATATTTGAAGCAAGATTTCGTGATTTTACGTAGTTAAGTTTAATACACCGTGCTACGATTCAACTGTGGAATATTTCGGTACCAAGCTTACCTAATAGGATTTCTATGTAGTGTAAGTTACTTGAAATGTAGAATGGGTAAATTCCTATTATAATTTACGAGTAATACAAAATACTAGGCTGTTTTAGTCCGAAATAGTGAGCCTATTTGAATTGCAGAGTAGCTTGTTGTCGAATGTTTGGGTCTTGGGCTCGGTGTAAATGAACTATCAACGGATATAATTGTGACGGTCGATGCGTATAACTCTTAATTGTATTTCAGTACCCAGTGAACTGAATTTATTCAGGTCTAGTATACGATGTTCCTTTTGATCAGAATCTGTAAGATATTCCATCCTTTTCAGAGCATTATATCTTGCGCCTCAACTGCGGTTTTTTATTACTAATAGTTATAGGAAATCTGATTAAAAGCTACATCCTTACTAAATAATACTAAAAACTATGAAACCGGACTAAAAACAGCAAGTCAGTTTTGTTCCTTGCTTCCTAAGCCAAATAGTAATTGTCCCAAATTTAGAGCGTGTGGGTCTACTAGAATCTACTATAATAAACAGTGAGTCAGTGACAAAATTAGGAAAATTTGACTCAAGAAAAATATATATGTATGTATATATATTTTTCTTAGAATAAGTGAATGCTAGACATCGATCCCACCTAACGAAAAGTGGCGACAATGTCTAAGGTGTTGGACGCACTAAATAAATGCCTATCAACTCTTATTGTGAAGACCCCTATATCATATGTGGGCGGAAATACCAACGCAGGTAAGTTATTCCAATCCTTCGCAGTGAACATAATATACGACGAGGAACCGCATCGTAACTGGCGGGATCCCAACATGTTGTCCACACAAGATGTTCGATGGAGGAAGGGAGATGGAGGAATAATTTTGATCAAGTCCTGCGGACACTCTCCAAAACTCACCTCAACTGTATGGAAAACCGAGAAGCTAGCTACATTACGCCTGTGCTCGAGGCTTTGTATATGCAAGAGGATATTAACTTAAATCTGTAATTCTAGATTTGTCCACACTTAAGTGACTGCGTGTCAAAATGGCTAGAATGGGTTCGATAGAAGAATTTTACACACGTTTCTTTTTGCTGTTTTGCTTGGCTTGGCAGGACTTTCGTATCCTCCTATTATATTTAAAACCAGTACACATATTTAAATTAACAATAAGTTACAATAAACTTCGTAAGTTGAAAGAGAGAGAGAGAGAGAGACTGTTGAGATTAAGACATATCATACACAGTCCAGTGACCTCCAAAAAGTCTTTGATAGTAAAATAATACCAAAAATATTATAAGTAAAACTTTGGTAACTTTCGGGCCAAAATAAGTTAGTGTAATCCTTACACGATCTAAGGGTAACATCGCCGTAAACTGAATCACAATATAGAAGGGTACAGTGCCGCATTACAATGCTGTATACTAAATTGCATACATTACAATGCACCGTTGCTGAAAATTGAATACTTACTATAAAACTGCCAATGGAAAATAACTGAAGCGAGTGTGAAAGAAATAAATTCCTTATTTCTCCTACCTTAACTTCGTAGTATTATTGACTGAGTTATATAAAATTCATTTGAATTGCAAGTAAGGTTGTATTGAAAATCACGTGTTATAAAGTAAGATATAAATTAACATTATCATTCAGACACACCGCTTTCCCGGCTTGTATCCCGGCTTGTATTATATGTAGGTAATATCTTATAAAGCTTACCAGAATCGAGCCTGGGAACGCAACCCGTCGCCTCACTGGTCACTCCGGACCTAACATCGGCCGGTGTCCTAGTTCTAAGTTATATTTAACTATTATGTAATGATTTAGTTAATAAAACTAATTTGTTAAAAATATCACCGTTAATTCGTACTTCTGCGCCAGGCTCCCGTAACTCGTTTACTGATCCGGAACGCTATCTGATCCGGAACTAAGTATCACAATTGCTTGTATTATGTTAATCAAACAATTGAAAAACTACATATATATTTATAAATACATCATTCATCATCTCTATTGAGCACAAGTCTCTTCTCTGAATGAGAAGGTTAAAGCGACCACGCTGGCCAAGTGCGGATTGGCTGACTTCACACATATTTGAGTTTTGCAAAGTCCCCGGCATGCAGGTTTCCTCACGATGTTTTCCTTCACCGTTATAGCGAGAGACATTTATTTAAATTAAAATTTTAAATTTTAAGCATTTGCTTAAAACGCACATAACTCCGAAAAGTCAGAAGTACGCGCCCTGGGATTCGAACCCGTACACCCGAGGTCGCATTCGTAACTACTAGGCTATCACCGCTCCCCAATAAATACTAATTACAAAATACATACTTATATAAAAAAAAACTACACCCAGAAAGAACAAACACACCCGCTTATACAGAAAAGTTTTTCTGGGTGGGAATCGAAGCCACGACATCCGGCCTAGTCATATCCACTGACCACACCCACGGGTCAAGTATTCCTATATTCTAAACATGCCTTATTACACAAGCCACGGGATATTGAGAAATGTTAATAGGTGCTAATGTTTCATCGCTGTGAAACATCATGTCAAAGGCGTACTCGATGCGACTTCGATCTGGAATTTCTTTCATACAATATCGTCAAGTTTGTATGGGAAAAATTCTTGATCTAATTTTCACCAAGTATAGTTTGTTATTTTAGAAGATAATTATTTAGCATATAATACAGAACGACCTCGAGAGCCTACCACTGATAGACGGATCAAATAATAATATACTAATATTATAAAACTGAAGAGTTTTACAAGCTTTCATTTAACCTGCAGTGTGTTTGTTTATTAGTATGTTATTATTCTGTATATTTATTTGTTACAGGTCAAATCTTGCAAGCTTAATTAGACCCACTTCTTTTTACACCGCAGAGCGAAAATTTTGCATAAAGTTTTCATCCTGATGACAATGTACTATTTTTATAATAAGCATGACCTGATACTACGTTTAGGTTTGGCTCCAGAAAAGGGAACTCCTTAAAGGTTACCAAAAAAATTATAAAATCTAATGTATTTCTTATAATTATATAATTAAAACTTGTGTTTTTAAATATTTTTATAAACCTTGTTAGTTAATAATTTCTTTGACAGCTGTCACGTGTAATGGTTACATGCACTATTGAGATTACTATATTAATATCTCAATGACATGCATTCATATTTGACATGAATTTATTAATTTATTATTAAAATAAAGCTAATAAAGCATGACAGGCCGGTTGGTCTAGTGGTTAGTGAACCTGACTGCTACACCGGAGGTCGTGGGTTCGATTCCCACCCAGGTCAAACTTTTCTGTGATGAACATGAATGTTTGTTCTGTGTGTCTGGGTGTGTAACAGAAATATTTATTTAAGTATGTATTTAAAAGTATATACATATGTATGTTTATCAGTTGTCTATTCACCATAGCACAAGCTAACATTTAGTTTGGGTTAAGACGGCCGTGTGTGAGTTGTCCAAAAAAAAAAAAAAATAAAAAAAAAAATTACAGAAAGTAACATCTAATTCGTTTATTCTTCGAAATATAACCTTTTGTGTTGAGAAATTTGTTAATGGGTGTACTAAATATGGTTGGACTGGTTTCATGCCGCTATTGAGCGAGGTTAGGGCCTACATTACGGGTGACAGGAGTCTTCCTCCTCATCCAGTCCTCGTAAAGGATTACGAGGCCTAATCTGCACCTTGGCACTGCAAATATATTATAGACAGGCCGGCGACGACGGGCCTGTAAATCATCGCCTGGAACATTGAATGAGATGTACTCCAGCACTGACGGATTGCAGATATTTCATAATCTTAAGAATATCATAAATTCGAAACTTTGCGAGGATGGATGGATGAATGTTTTGTTACTCTTTCTCGTTAAAACTACAGAATCGATCCGGATGAAATTTGACACAAAGATAGATTATATTCTCGAAAAACATATAAGCTATTTTTCATAAACGTACCTACCACGCGGGACAAGCTGCAGACGAAAACTAGTACAATGTAATAAAATGGTTAAAAATCGATTTTTTTTACCATGAATAAGTTAGCGCTTGACTACGATACGACCTGATGGTAAGTGGCGATGGAGTCTTTGATGGTAAAGGGCACTAACATAGTAGACGCCTATTCACTCTTGACTTGAAGATTTACATTGTAATCCAACGGAAACACCGACGCCGGCAACCTATTCCAGTCCTTCGCGGTAAGGTAAATAAAAGACGAGTCGAAGCTTGCATTCGTACTAGCAGGATGTTAACAACGAAAGGATGTATAACCGCTGTGCATCGGCTCGTTTGATGATGGAATGGTTATAGGAGAATTGAATTGTGCAATTCCTGTATACACTCTCCAAAATATCTCATATCTTCTCACACGTAGATTCGCCTTACAAAAATATTTATTTTTTTAATAAAAAACTTGAAAATAATAACAACATTTCATTTCAAATATTGTGAGCGTAAAATAAACTTCAATTTGATTTTTTATGAAATACATATTATTATTCAAAATATTATTCAAAATATTTTTTTATGAAATACATATCGTAAAGTGAAGTAGGTACTTTTATTAATATTCACTGGAGCCAGGCTCGGTTACAGGGATCGCAACATCGTTCAATCACCGAGAAAATAAATTACGTAAATATTTTGTTCTATTTTTTACGCGGACTCGTAAAAACGTTCGTCTTTATGTGTTCATTATTTTACGAATCCTTATTTTGAAGGATCCTTTTTTGCACTGTATAAATAGGTGTAAATAGGTTTGTACTGAAAATTAGCAGCTATTGTGGATTCTGTGTGCCTTGCTGAAATTATTCCAATACTTTAATATTTAATATTACTTCTATAAAACTTATGGGTACGTTAATATATTTATCGTTACTAATATATATATAGTATAAGCAATGATAGTCTAGTGGTTAAGAATTTGGCCGGACCGGATCCGGGTTCGAATCTCAGGTCGCGTTCTTTTGACTTTTCAGAGTTTTGTGCGTTTTAAGCATTTAAATGTCACGCTACGTTGAAGGAAAACATCGTGAGGAAACTTGCATGCCGGGGAGTTTGCAAAACTCAAAATTGTGTGAAGTCTGCCAATCCGCACTTGGCCAGCGTGGTGGACTATGGCCTGAACCTTCTAATTCAGAGAAGAGACCCGTGCTCAATAGTGGGCCGTGATGGGTTGAGATGATGAATATTATACATAAAACAGTAAATCTGTCTGGCTATTTAACCTTTTCACTTATAAACTACTGAACTGATTTTGACAAAACTTAGTGCAGAAGTAAAATAGAAGTTGAGAAAAAACACAGATTACTTTTAATTGTAAACAAGCCTTGTAGGGAAATTAATAATAATGATGTATATAAAGCCTCCACCAGTCCGCAATGGAGTAGCGTGGATTATGCTGCAGGCCTCCTCAGTATAAGGAGAGACCCACTCAGTAGTGGGTCATTAAAAAAATTGAAGCCAATATATTGGTATTTATAAACAGGTATAATTTCGAAAATATGTATTTTTGTGAGTACTACTCACAGAAAAGATTGATGTCAAATGACATAACAGACTCTTCATGTTAGTTTTCTTCAACAGGAAACTTAATTTTTCAGATATTTGAGAACCTAAAGCTGATTTCTCTCTGACGCTCTCCTGATTTTGACCCATACATATATAATATACATATATGGGTCATTGCATAAATACAAAGTGTTGTATAATATATATACATATATAAAATAAATTATAATGTAATATAAAATAAATTATAATAAGATTTTATAAATAATTTATTTTATATACATATATAACGTAAATTATAATGTATAAAATCTTATTTATCGAAGATAAGGAGAAAAGTACACAAGTAGGTAAAGATAAAAGCACAATACTTTGTATTCATGCAATAGATATCCTATTGATTTTAGGGGAAAGTAAAGAAGGGAATGGGCGAGAAATAAAGCAGTAACCTAGTGGTTGGAGGGTTGGTCCCGAACAGCAGGTCCTGTGTTCAAAACCAGCGGAGCGCACCTATTGTTAGGTTGAAGAAAAACATCGTGCACCTGCACTCTTGAGAGTCCTTAAGAGTCCTCTAAGGGATGCGAAGTCCACAAACCTGCACTTGGCCAGCGTGGCGGGCTTATGGACTGTACCTCTCACATTGTGAATGGAGCAGAATAGTGGGACAGTTATGGGTTGTAATGGTGAAAGAAGGGGGAGAGTAACCACGCAGACGTAGTCGCAGGTCAAGCTTATATAAAATAAAATTTCATTTTAAACTCAAAATTCAAACATTGTTAAATTGTATTGACATACTGTACACTGAATTTTGACTGTCACGGCAAAGAGTCAGTTAAAATGTGACATACTCACAGTGCACTAAAATAAGTCAGTTGTGTCTACAGCATGTTCCAAAAGTTGATTTATTTAGGAATATTATTAATTATAATTCAACTGAAAATTAATATTAAACTAAATACAATAAAGGAAGATACAGTCATAAAATACATAAATGAATAAGAAATATAATTTTAAAATAATTAGAAAAATTAACAATTACAATAATAAGAATAATTAAACAAAAAAAAATCTATTATGACCAGGAGGTTGTAACAGAAAACATGAATTCAGCAGTTGGTGATAGTAGCTTCTCTATATATACATATTATACTAATAATAAAACTGTAACGGGGTCAATTCTGTACATTAAGTATTTTTTGAAAATATTAATGCAGGGAGGCTTTATTATCGATAGAGAGACCAAAACATTTTTTTTTTAATTTACTGTCTGTCTGTTTGTAGGTTTGCGTGATTTTCTGTCTCTCTGACTGTCTATCTGTCTGTTCGAGCTTCACGCAAAAACCACTAGACAGATTTAGACGAAACTTGGCGTAGTTTTAGTTGAAAAACCGAAAATGGTTATAGGATATGTTTTATTCCAGGAAACGGCTTAGTTCCCGCAGTATAACAAGTTAAAATTAGTATGGCAACTCCGACACCAACAGACCAATTTAGATGAAAATAAGCTTATTTGTGGCTTATGTGAAGATAACGGTGAAAGGATACTTTTAATCCCATGGGATAACAGGTAAAAATTAGTATGGCAATCCGAAACCAATGCACCAATTTAGATGAAATTAAACATGTTTGTGGCTTATGGAAAGACAGGGGTAGTAGTTGGGGAGGTTTTTATCCCAGAAAACTGTTTTGATCGGGATAGTAGGTTAAAATTAGGAACTTAACTCTGAATCCACTAGACAACTCTTCAAAGCAAAGCAAGCGACGCAAAGCGAGGGCAAATTCTAATAATAAAATAAACGAAATGAGTTATAAAATACCCCTAATATTTACATACATCATCGCATATAATAAATACTAACCATCAACAACCTCACCTTTACTAACTACTGAAAAAATCCAGCATGTATTTTTAATCGAAACGGACATTGGCTGTACAGGCGGTCTGGTTTTTGGTACATTGATTTATCGACGAAAGTTATATGGCGTAAAACCATGAATATATAAGCGGATACTTGTTTCGTAACCCATGCAGATACAATAATGTTATGACAATCGAAGCTATTAAAGGAAATTGACTGATAAATATTACATTGTTTTTAACATTTCAAAGTTATGGCTTTTATTGAAAACAAATATACCTACGATTAACTCGGGCTAACTCACACACGGCCATCTGACTCCAAACTAAGCATTAGCTTGTACTACGGTGATAAGACAACTGATTAACATACATACATATTTTTAAATACATACTTCTGTTAATTATTTAATATATTAACAATGATACATTAATAATTAAAATGAAATATAATTTACAATTATAAAATAATTAAAATAATTGTAATACAAACTTATACATATGTACATATATTTCTATTACACCAAGACAGAAAAATCTTCTTTGTGATGAGCAGGAATGGGCTGAGATAAGCTCGTTGGGGATCGAACCCAAGAGCTCCGGCTTAGTAGTCAGATTTACTAACCACTAGATCAACAGGCCTGTCGTCAAGAAAACTGTAGAATGTTTCCGTCATAATTTGAAATATTATAACATGAATATTTTTATTCGTTAAATATGTTAAGACAGGTTTTTCTTGTAATCCTGATGCCTAGAGGTTGGTGAAGAAAAA
>DWJZ01006311.1:0-13149 GCA_018249125.1 Asbolis capucinus
ATGGAACATAAAAACATATATTTAACAATATAAAACTATTTGAAAATTATTTATAATGGAAACAATAAGTTTCATATTTTGCATAAATTATGTTTATTTTACGTGGAATAAGTTAACCTTGACATCAATCCCACCTGATGGTGGCGATAAAGCCTAAGAGGTAGGGCGCTCTAACTTAATAAATGCCTGTTCACCCTTCCGTTTCTTTATGGAAGTGGCTAATGGCATACTATAGTTGCAGTTGCAAAATATATACTTATTTAACAAACAATTTGTAATTGAGTTCATACCCCGACGTTTTGCGTCGAGCCTAAGGATTAACTAAATTGATCAATAGTTTGTTTGAAGAAGGAAGACGGGTGACCGCTAGTGGCAACAGTATCGTTAAGTCATGTCTGAGGCATTCAGGCCGCATAATCACTTTTGACCCTTGGGTTGGCCACTAATCCTTCCATCAGTCTGCAATAGAACATGGTGGTAGATTCGATTTAAGGTTCAGAAATCAATTTCGAGCACATATCCCTTTTAACTTCAATGCTTCTCATAATAATGATATGGTACACATTTTGGTATATTTGCTTCTGATTTTTTTTTGAGTATATCTATGGTAGCAGTTCCTATCATGTGTATCAGCTCATTTCAATATTTTTTTTAATCTACAGGATGTACAGTCATAATAAAATTACTTACAGTGTAATTATCCCTCTTCATAAATGTGTGGGAACATAGATGACACTTGAATTTAACTGGTTTTGTAGACATCCCAGGTGTCTTTGCATTTTGACTTGGTTTTGGTGCAATAGGTCTGGGATGCGAGGGTGTATTCGACTTTGTTTCACCTCCTTCTGTTTTTCTTGTCAACTTCCTTTGTATAGTCCGCCCTGGGTGCATACGACTTCTATGCGAGTAACAGTTGCCAGAACTTGCAAAGGCCTTTTCGCAGAAAGGACATTTGTAAGGTTTAGCACCTGTATGTTGATTTATGTGGAACTGGAAAAATAGAAATGTAAATTTATACAGACACATGGACCAGGTTATGTGTATTTCTGATGTATAATTTATCCCAAGGTTATTCAACCCCAGGCCAGCAAGTCAAACCGAGGCCCGGGTGGGGATCTTAAATGGCCTTCACAAGTAAGTTTTTAAACCTTTTTTATTAAGCCAGTCTGGAGAGTAATTAACTAGGAATTATTAGTGGCCCGCAGCAAGTACATATATTATTCCTCAGTTTGCGCCAACTGTCAAGAGGGCTGAATACCCCTGATTTTATTTATTAAAACTTCTGTAGTGCGAGATTAATGTTGGCAGTGGCTATTTCATGTAATAAGATGATTATTTAGTACATTAATCACATCTTCCTTTTCATGCAATTCAGCATTCAAATTTATAATAATTTTACACTATATATATCTCTTCAAAGAAGTAAGGGTTGGTTACATTATTACAAATTAATATTAAAATATAACAATACCTTCAAGTCCTGATTTCTTTTGAATGTTTTTGGACAGAAATTACACTCATAAGGACGTTCAGTGCTGTGTGTAACACTATGTGTCCGCAGATTACTGAGAGTATCGTAGGATCGTCCACAAATTTTACAAGTGAATGAATTTTCTTTTGTGTGAACACTCATATGAAACGTCAAATTCTCTGCAGACCTGAAACTGATCACCAATTCAATTCATTTATGACAGTTTTAATGTTTTGTATTAATGCAAAATGTCTTCAACACGTTGGTGTCCTAATAGTGACTTCAACCCATTTATGGTGTGAATGACCACTAGTCACAGAACTGAGGAGGCCTAGAGCCATGCTCCACCATTCTGCTCCCACAGGGATAATTGGGTGGGCTTAAGTAATAAGCCATGTCGACGAGCTTAACAATTACCATTTGATGAACACACCCAGGATTGCTTTTTGTGCCCTCTAAAACAGGGAAGCACAAAAACAATTTTTACCACTGGTAACCAACTACAATTTGACCAAATACACTTTTGCTTCACTGATTCATCACTTACAATTGGCACAAGCTACTATTCCCAAAGCTCATTCTACTCTAACAGTTAACTCTCAAAATTTAAATATCAAACAAGAATTAACTTACGCCCTGCCACATATTTTACACATGCCACCAGTTTTATGTATCTTTAAATGTTGAATTAACTTATTTTTGTAAACAAATTCTTCATTACAAATACTACATGTATAATCTTGTTTATTTATTTCATCTACATCATGTATCCAATAATGATTTTTTAAAGCAAATTCTGTTTGGAAACTTCGTGTGCATATCTCACATGTATATGTTACTACACTTTTTCGATCATTTTCAGTCTTCACATTTTCTCCTCTTTTTATTAACTTAATAGTGACATTTTCACCACCAAGTCCATGTAAATGTGACACATCTTCAGAGTGAGATTGGCAAGATGTATCGGGATTTGGAGACAACACTGCTTCACAATTTTGAAGCACCATCATTGGATCAACACTTATCTCCATAGATGTAATTTTTGATTCTTCATCTGTTACATCTTCTACTTCTGATTTACATATTATGGGGTGGTCTTCATAAGTACCACCAGCATTCTCATATTGATCTAGTTCTATACTGCGATTCAAAAGTATTTCTTGAGACTTACGAGCAGTGTCAATAAAGTCACACACTGTTTGTAGTTTTGTACAGCATTGAATACAAATATTTTTTGGTAATTTGTCGTCTTCGTCAACCTGCAAAACCAAAAATAAACATTAGTTTATGGCATTTTAATGCTCAATCTGTTTATATTACATTTACTAGAAATGCTAAGGGAAATCTTACCTCAATCAATAGGTATTTGTTTAGTTTATTTTGTAAAAGCATTGCTTCAGCTTCAGCGCCAAATATCAATAGAGTGACATCTTGCTCCTGTGCGCAAAGTCTACACGATCTTTCAAACCTCTCCTTCAAATTAGACATCATTGTCAGAGTGGTATCTTATAGCAGTCCTCAGACCATAATCGTTCAGTTAAATGAACATCAGATAATACTTTTAATACACGAAAAATCTAATAATAGTTACGTTACAGATTGTTCTATCGTTGCACAACTAAGGGCGCATGCGCGCTTGGCGATGGCATATTATTGATATTTTTTGGTATTATAGCAAACGGCAATGCGCAGACTCCACAAGCTATGGAAATGCATTGTCTTGCAGACTTGCAGTAGCAAAGGGCTATTGAGGGTTTAGCGGGCCAGACCAGAGTACCCAACCTTGAAATAAGACTCGTTTTCTCTTGTCCTATCATTATCAAATTAATCATATTTTTATTGATAGCAACATAAAACTTCGTAATGTAAAAAAAAATATCAACAGGCATTACTTTAATATGAATAATATACAATATAAGACTACAAACACTAAAAGCATGCATAATTTCATTGTTATTTTTGTTTGCTTGACATTTGACATTCATTTGGACATGATATAAATGGATGACAATGACAGCATTGAACAATGTTTCTACAGCCAAAATACTCACAGATAAGTAAAGAACGTCTGACTTCATAGTTCGAAAGGTAGACAGATGAAGCTTGGTATATTTATCAGTTGTCATCATTTGGTGAATTTGGTAATAAACAATTAAGGGCTAGTCAATCATGAAATACTTAAATGAAAAAGGGGTAAGGTTTTAAAAACTACATTTTAAAGTCCAGCTGTCGACTGTCGCTTTAGAACTTAGAATACTGAAGGAATTTAGTAGTATTCTTCGGGTGTTTCCTAAAGCCTTTAATTGATTGAATGGACTACTCTGAAGCGATCATAGCCCTGCGGCTTCTTTCGATATTAAGCGATAGAAAAAGTTAAGCAACAGCGGGCGCGGTCGGTAGGAGGATAGGTGACCGCTAGTAACAAAAAATTCATGAAAGCTTCCGCGCTTCGGAGACACGTAAAACCGTCAGATCTATTTGTTATGGTTTGTATGAGAAGAGACCCGAGCTAAGTAGAGGGCCATCGACGTGTTGGAGCCAAAAATGGATTACCTCATTAAAATCCTTGTCGTTTTACAGCAGCATCGATTTATATCGTGATTTGTAAACTCATTGGAGTAAAGATCTCTTTTGCGTCGCTCCGTGAGCGAAAGCTCATAGCACTCGATCAAATCTTGGAAGATATTCGGGATTACATTCAGGAAAAAAGTAACGTAATAGTAATCGGAGTTAATAATGATACTAACGTCCAGGAATACCAACAATATATTGCTTCAGGATAGAGGACCGAAGTAGAATGGGAAGGACGATGAGAAAAAAACTGTAACAATGCGACCGAAACATGCTTAAAACACTACGGTCGAATTTAAAAGGAGGTTGGTCGCTAGCCAGACATATAGAGAATCCCGTAGGGCATTAGGCAAGAATATCGTAGAAATTATTCTGATACATAGCCTAGAGACATCCAATAGGAAGGACCTGGCGCGATAACATCCAATAGTAACGAGTCATAACTTCGTCCTTTGTTCAGCGCCAGCAGGATGCACGACAAGCAGGGAAAGTTGCCTTGGACTTAGATACTTATGTTTACTGTGTCTTACACCCGAAAATATAAGATTATGAATCATGCAATATGGGTCCCATGTTCTTGTGCATCCTAATTTGGCGGTAATATTTAGTTGACAGCCTAATGGTGTGAGTATTGGTCCTGGAGGTCTTGGGTTCAAAGCGTATCGACATGCACCTCTAATTTTCCTCCATCCTCTAAGTTATTTGCGTATCAGAAGTTGGTTATCACTTGCTACGACGAAGGAAAATATGGTGAGGAAGCCTGCACTTCCTGTGAGTTTTTTATAGAGTTCTCAAAAATATGTGAATTCACAAATTTGCACTTGCCCAGCGTGGTGGAGCATGGTCTGTACCTCTCACACGGTGAGGAGAGACCCATTCCCAGAAGTAAGACAGTTTTACTTGTATGGTCCCAGCACGGGGAAGATGAAGAGGGCGGTCATACAAAATATGTTGGGTCAAGTACTATCCCTTTGCTTTTTTATAAATAGTTTTCGCAGCGTTGCGACATATGCTTTTTTATGATATATTTTCACACCTTGGGTTACAATATCGAACTTTTATTTTTATCATACAAGTTCCTATCGTCTTTTAGAATATTTTATGCTTATGTTCATCAAGGATAATGAACGATTCGAATGGTAAACCTAAGCTAATTTTTTTTCAAATAGGTCTAATAGTTTCGGAGCCTATTTTCATCAAACCACCAATCAAATCTTACCTCTTTATAATATTACTATAGAGTATAGATGTCAATGAGTATTCGGTATATTTTTTTACCGCTAGGTGAGGTGTTAGTTCACCATTCTGTCTCCTCTCTTTATTTCTTAATATTCTATAACACAATTTTCCGGCTCAGCTAGTCTCATTCATTGAAAAATGATTATAAAAATTGAATTTAGTTTTAAAAACTTGTTAAGTACCTCAAAAATCCTCTTAAAACAAATCATGCATCCCATGATAAGTTTTCATGGGCCTGCGTGATAAAATTCACATCTTGTTTACTCCGTGGTTTAGGTGTATATTGTGCAATCCATATCCTTACTAATATTGTAAACGCCTCAGTATCTATGTCTGTCCGTTACGCTTTCACGACTAAACCACAAAATCGATTTTGCTAAAGATTGTTATAGAAATGCATTTGAACTTCGAACACAATATTTGTAGGAAATAATATTTATACAATATATACCATTTTTTGCGCAAAAGACCATATATTGTATAAGTATTATTTTATTATTATTGCGCCTTGAAAATGGCGATATACAACCTGCACGAATGTTCGTAAATATCGAAGATGAAATGTTAACAAAATATTAATTATTTTCGATTTTAGATATAGTATTTAGATGCACTTGAAAAATTAGCAATTTTAAAAGTATTGAAAATATGTACATTGAGGATGTAAATAGTTGTATATCCAAAATATTATGGGTTGCGAAAATTGCAGTAGGTATAATCTAATTGTGTAGGCGTGTACTTGTCATTCAAAACAAAAAAAATTGATATCTACATGCTTCAGAATAAATATTGTATCAGCTGGTTTAACATTGTTTTAAAAAACCCGCAATCGATTTTTTACCACAGATAGAAATAAATAAATATAAAAATAATTTTATTTTTAACAGCATAACAGTTCAAAGGAAAAAATTAACTTTATAAATCTAACACTTGGATTAAACATAGTTATGTTACGGTAACTTAGGTACCTGAACAACTTCTTTTGACACTGTTCGGTAAACATTTAAATGGTTTTTTAATCCGGGTATGCTTAACTTAAATAGTTATACCGAATTATTTGAATTATAAAAGAGTATCAGTATTTGACCAGCTTAAATGTGTTTTAGGAACATTTTCCACCAACAACCAACCTTTACGATTGGTATAAAACGGTATTTTCCGTATAGATGAAATATACATTATTATCATGCAAGTTATGTTAGAACATAGTGACTCGGACGTTTTTAAGTTTTTTTTTAATGTACCTATTTTTATTTATTTTTGGAAATTAGATACAAGACACCAATTTTAATGTGTATCTCTTATGTGGCAGTGATTTTGACCTATGAGACGGTGATGCGTATAAAGAAGTCGGAAAAACGCACGCTATTTGATTTGACCAATTATTTTTTACATTACCTCATGCAAACGCAGTAATTCAATTATATTTGAATTTCTTTATGTCACAAGTATTGTATTAACGATAAACGTATTTACTGCGGTCTTCCTAAAATTATTTAAAATAACTGCCTTTAATAATAAAAAAACTGCGTTTAAACTGTTAATTTAATGAAATAAAGAAATTTATTGATAATAAATATTATAATAATTTACTTTTTTAACTGAACAACATTATCATTTTATAACGTTAATTATTACCATGGTGAGATGTCAGATGTTATGCATCGTTATGCGACAACCCCAAATGGCCCAGATAAAATGGATTCACATGCTTTTTCCTTGCAAGCTGGCTAAAAGACTGCTCTTTTAAGCTGTGCAGCTTCTGTAATATTTTTGTATCTCCTGCATTGCGAAGGAAACTCTGGGAAAACATCTCACAGTGGATTTTATAATTAGGGATATCGCCATGTAATGCTATAGATCCTCGTTACACCACTGCTGCGATAAAACTACAGGAGCCAGTAACGTCCAACGTAGGAAATTCGTTGCCATAACCTTCTACATCCGTTTCACGTTCCACCATTCCACGAAAGTTGGACTTTAGGTAGATGAATCTGTTGACATGTTATACTTTTATGTCAACCTCAGGAATAAACTGGTAGTATTGACAAAATATGATAAAGGGGTATTCTGTTCATGGCATAGATGAATTTCATGTTTGAATGTGTACTTCAGATGAGAACATATTCTCGAGGATGGTCGGATTCTTATGGCCCAGACTGTTTTTTGACGATGATGCCAATATCGAAGATGCGTCATATTTTCATGGTCGTTCTATACCTATTTTAGGTTCAGGTAACGGTTATTATGTATTCAGTTGAATCAGGTGCAAATAAAGCTATTGATTGCCGGTGGCAGTGTAGGTAGATTGTACCGAGGGTTTATCCCATGTAATGGTGATGGGTTGCGTGGTTGCACAAAGCTCCGTGTCATGGTTACATGGCGAGTGAAGGATAGTAGGCAGACAAGGTAGGTGAGCGAAGCGGGTTGAGGGGCATCGTTCTCGAAGACCGGTCCGCGCGGGTAGCGCGGGGGGTGCGCGGCGGGTGCGCGTGGGCAGGGAGCAGCGGCGCGGGCGGGGCGTGCGTCAGTTCAGTCGCGCACCGAGCGCTATACCACGAGTACGTCGGGTGGCGCCGCGCCAGCCCGTCGCGTGCCAGTGTTGTGTCACTGCGGTGGGCCAGGTCGGTTTCGAGATTGCTTCGGTCCGACGCAAACATGGCTCTCAATTCGGACGGTGAACAGAAATCGAACCTGGTCCTCCGGGTGGACCAGGATTCCGACTCCGTTTTGCAGTCGCTATTCGATACAGTGCTCAAGCCGGACTCAAAACGACCGCTACAGGTGCCTCTGCGTATGCGACAGCTTCCAAAGTCGTTCTTTAACCCGCCGTCGACCGGTTCCAAATCGCCATCTGTGTCTCACTCGCGAGAAAACTCGGCTGACTCGGCGTTCGGATCGTCGTCGGCGACTGGCGCCGCCCCGGTGGCGCACTCTCGGGCGCACTCCTCGCCGGCCAGCCTGCAGCAGACATACACCGCCGGTCAGCAGAACCAGCAGCCCCCGCTCCACCACCAACATAACAAGCAGAGGTCGTACGACGTCGTCTCACATATCCCCGATGACTTGGGCCCTCTCCCTAATGGGTGGGAACAGGCTCGCACTCCCGAGGGACAGATATACTATCTCAAGTAAGTTATTTATTTCCTTTACATAATATATACATTATGCATTAGCGTAAGTGCAGTACGGTAAGTACCTACGGTGTTTTGAATTGCTGTTCCTAAAATACTCCACCAATGTCATTGGCCTTTCCGTGCTTTGAATGGAAACAAGAACATATTAACTCCTGGTAACACCTCCAAGAGCTATCGACGGTAGTTCAGTTCAGGATCACCTATTTTGTATGGTCAAGTTTTTATTAGGGGATCTTGAAGAAACTTAGTGTATTGCCTTACAAAATGAGTTTTACAACAATCATATTTGTTTGTGACACTATTTTGTACGTCTTATTTATCAACTTCATTGTTGTAGTACCTTTCCATATCTATGTCGACGTTAATGATATTACCTATCTCACAGCTTGTAACTATAATAGGTACCTGTTATAGTCTCGGCTCGGCGTCGTCGTCTCGGAGTGAGTGTATCGCTGAGGTGGTCTCCTTTGTCTGCAAAATAACCCTAACGCTTACAGAATTATAAGTCGGACACTTGATTCTTCTAGGTACCTGTAATAACTTCGTCGTTTTGTTTATTTATGTTACAATTGTCTTATTTAAAGATTCATTACGATTCGTCAAATCTTTAGCAATTGCGTGAATAGTTTCTACTAATGTTATTACTTGTTTCTTTAAGTCTTAATGTCATTAACCTAATTAGTTATTAGCTGACTGTAATAGATTGGCCATACAACTTGAAGATTTATTAAATTTTAATCAACTGATGATTACTTGCGTACAATATGCAAAAGTAATTACGGTATAGTCATTATTCGTTTTGTTAATAGGGTGCCGTCAGGTCACAATTAAATTGCAGAACGTCGTATGTGCAGCCGTTTCGCATTACTATGGTTTCTCTGTCTCGATGAATTTGTGGGTTGTGAATAAAACTAACTAGGAAAGGAAAACAGAACGTTAATTAAATGAAACAAAAAAGGGAAATCTATTGTTTTCTCTTTAATTTTTTTCGTCATTCAGCCTACTTATTTCGATTATTTATGAAATGCCAAAAAAACTATTTTGACTTCGATAATTAGAAGCTAAAATTCAACCTTGAGTTGAGTTACCGAAATAAGTTTAAAAAAAATATTTTTTAAGACCTATATCTTGATTCAATATATTCTACCATCATTTTATTTATTGTCCTTTAAAACTGTTGTGCCTCTTGCAGCATTATGTCCATAGACTCCCTATTCCCACATTTCATAAGAATCTATTAATGTCACTTCATTAATTAATTTGCACGTTGAACATACAATATGTTCAAAATGTAAAAAGCAACATATTGCAATGCTCTGAGCAATTATACCGAAGGTTCTATCTTACGGTATTCTACCTTCATATCTCGTAAAGTTACCAAAAAGCCTAAAAAGAAATAGGTCCAAACAACAGCACTAAACTGAAGCTGAAAACTGTATTAAAATAGTTACATAAAAGGCGTGCTTTGTTAGTAATAACACAGGTTGGTTGCATAGGGCCATAGTACCTGTGTACCAATTATAGTTATTATTCAATATTATCACATAAATGTTAGGAGAAGGTGAAAGAGAGGAGAGGAAGAATGTAGAAACTATTATAATACTAATCTATTGTAGACACCCTCTCAGCTTATGTTCAAGTCACGTTACCGTCCTATCTTATCGCGATCATACCTTTCGTCAGTGAGTGCTTAATGATAAAACTTGATAACTCAGTCTTAATGATTCACAGGTATAGCAAGAACAATACTGAAACAAAATTAAGATGTTATAGTTAAGATTGGTTAAGTAGTTTTATATTCGTTGTTATTATTTGTAAAGTGTGGCTCGAAGGACCATATTTGACTTCTCATATAATAATGAATCAGCTCAATAAAAAGTTAAAATTGGCGGGCTTCCTTTATATGTTATCTATATATTTAGATCAGCCCTGAATAATCAGGGTACAGCTAAAATTTAAAACTGTTGCCACACCCGTTTACTTAACTTATATTTTTACATTCTACTAGAGTCCGCCCGCGGTTTCGCCTGCGTGTGTAGATCGTAAAAAATTCATCATTTCATTTCATTTCAATTTCATTACAACATGTGTATTGAACTCTTCAAAGTTATACTGCCTGAATATTACGCAAATATCTCAACTAGTTAATGAAATAATTCCTAAAAGTTTCTATTAAACCGATATTTAATATGAAGTTATAATAAAAAAAATCTTACACCACGTCCGCTTCTCAATCAAAGCAATATATATAAGAGTACACTTTTTATAATGCTCCATTAAAAGGACTTTCAGCTCATTTACCAATTTTACTGTATGTTAAAAGCACTATCATGTTAAGAATGAGATGGTTTTTATAAGATTCTCCGTTTTTTGACGCAGGATTTCCTTCAGAATGACATAGGATCGCTTCGTACTAACACCTGTTTATAAGCTAATTGCTTACTTCCGCACACACAGTACAGATTGTGTATGGAGATTATATACTAAGGAGACATTTAAGGTGTTATTAACGACTATGAGTGCAGTTACCGTGAGTTTCACAATGTATGTGATGGAAACATCTGGCCGCTGGCTTTTCTACGATCTTATACAAAATTTTGTTACTTAACATTTACCTTCAAGTACAGAAAATTCGATCTCAAATGTGGGTTCTATTTTAATATTATAAAGTGGGAAGATTTTTTTGTATGTTTGTAACGATTAAAATCAAAAACCATTGAATCAACTTCCAAAATTCTTTCACTATTACAATGCTACATTATCCCTTTGTAACATATTAGCCGAAAGTATAACAACGAAATAGCAGCGTACGGTCGGCTCCCTTTGCAGTTAAAAATGTACGCTAGTTTGAAGCTAGGACAGACCGTTGGTATCCTATACTGTCAATAAATATTGGTTTACAAGATTTTCCACTACTAATTTCCAAAGAAATCCACGTTTACAGAGGTTTACCATCAGCACTATATTTTTGATACTTTTACTGTATTTTACAAATGAAAATATTATTTATGAGAGTTTGATCGAACAGATGGTGGTTTAATGGTGATATCCTGGTGGATCGATCGGAATAATTGTATCGATAATCTGAAATGGGCGCTAGGCTGGCGCCGGCGCCGCGTCCGCCATTACAGTAGGTGAGGCACGTCACTTGCGTTAGTATTGCTAGGGTTGGCACCTTACTAATTTAATAAAAAAAGTTAACTAAATTTGTGCACTACACTATCTCAGACGAAATATAAGCTTTATTCATTATTTTTCAGCTTCCCTCGCATTTTTTTTACTTCACTACACTTAAAAAACCTCAATGACATAAAAGAAATAAAGTATTATGTGATATATTTTTCGTGTCTGGTTTTTGACAAAGACTCATCTAAAGATCTAAGGCTACATCGCCATTTACCATCAGTTGGAATAGTCAAGCGATAAGTTATTGAATTTAATAAATCATTTAAATAAAGGACTTAAAATTACATCGATTCATCGGTATATTTCTTTAAAGAAATTGGGGAGTTGTTAAACAAATACAATTTTTAGGCAATTGTCAGTAACTTCGTGTTTTCTCCATTGCTCATTTTACATTCGTTATGCCTATGCTTAAATGCAACCGTTTCAAAATTTGTTAAATTTTAAATAACATTACATTTTTACTTATATCTTCAAATTCTGCAAGAACTATGAAAAATGCTTAAAATATTCAGCATTGTAAACACTTAAGAATTATCACAATCCACGAATTACTACTAGTTTAATTAACTTAGTGAAATAAAAATATAAGAATATAAAAAACTTATTCATCGAATTCAAATCATACATTTTGTATTAGGCTGATTTAAGAAACTGAGTTAAGCAGTTAAAATACACTTTAATAAACACGTTACCCAAGAACAAACATACATATTATATGAGGTAAATTCTCGCCCTACATTCGCGCCGCGGCCGGGAAATGGGTTTTAAACCCTTCTGTTCTCAGGCAGTTGTAAATCAATTAGGCAACAAGGCTTTGAATTGAAATTAAAGCATTGAGCCAGGTCAGCAAAACTGGCTTCATTTTTGTACCACTTGAGCCAATGCTGTATATACTTGAACCGGTTGAGAGTATAATATGTTTTTCGAATTTTCCCATTTCTAAAGCGACGCAGCCCTAACCCAAGCACATTTTGGGAGTGTGGGCGAAAACATTGCTTCTGGTTTTTGACATACACTGAGCAGAATCTGTATCGATTAACAATTTAATTTTAGTTACTATTAATGTTCCGGAAATGGTCTTTAAATTAACACAGATCAGTATTAACATTGGGTAATACAGAATAAAAAACGTTGAGTTGTAGGGAGAAGAATATCGTGTTTGGTTGTGTTCTTAAAATGAATTGTTTTTTTTTGTTTTAAATGAATTTACGTCTGTAAACAATCATGAGAGCATTTATAAAAATACGTTTGAAATGAAAATTTTGTTAAATTTCATTATAATAGTATAATTAGGAAAGTATATTTTGAAAAATGCAGTCAAAGAGACTTTTAACTCTCGGGTCACTTAAAACACAAATCATATTAATTGAATCCCTTAATAAACTTGTGGCGACCTTAATGGATAGTGCATGAGGCCGAAAGGTAATGCTCGAATGGACCGCCATATTCATCACCTCAACTCATCACAGCCCACTATTGAGTACGGGTCTCTTCTCTGAATGAGAAGGTTAAGGCCATAGTCCACCACGCTGGCCAAGTGCGGAT
>DWJZ01006312.1:0-13149 GCA_018249125.1 Asbolis capucinus
AACATCTGAATAATTTTAAATTACAAGTAAAATTAATATTGATCAGAAATCCTTAATTTTAGTATTTATCAACAATACACATATACACTAAATATATATCACGCGCGTGACCCTCTACGGGTCTATTACGTCATGCAAACAGAAAGCGGAGACGAAAATTTTGCGATAATGGTTATATTAGCGACAATCGTGCTAATTAATTGGTATTGGCGTTAATTTCGGCGTAAAAAGTACACAGTATCGATAACCGAGTGTTATCGATATATCGATCACATTATGTAATACAATGTTCTTTGACTCACAGCGATGGGCTGGATTGCTGATCGTTTGTTGCCTGCTCGCTCTTTGCAAATTTTACCTGATAGGACTGCGGGCCTCCCCTCATACTGAGGCCTAGAGCATGCTGCTGCAATCAGGATTGATGATCTTTTTTTTCATGTGATAAGCAGGCAAACGAGCAGAAGAGTCACCCGATGGTAAGTGGTCACCAACGTCCGTGGACATTAATAACACCATACGGGGGGGTTACTGATGCGATGCCCGCCAGGAAGGAAGTAATAGACTCTCATGCGCCGGCAGGAAAACGAAACAAGGAAACCGGTACATTGCTAATGCAACTGGGATCAGAGACGATAGCAACTGATCCGAGATACACAAACAACATACTACTTCAGGATGGGTGACAGAAGAAGAATGGGAGGGAGTATGACTGAAGGACGGGGGAGAAACAAAGAACTGGTTCTTAAGCTCTTAGCCGGAACACGACGAATCGTTTGGCGGTTGGTACAAGCAAGTGGGCGGTAACCAGCCAGACGCTTCAGCTTTATTCTTCAAATAGATAATAAAACGCGCCCTTCCGCGAAGCCCTATAACCGAGCAGCTGACTTCTGTACGCCGTCACCCTGGTGGGCCAGCATAGAATTGGATTTTGTATCCTAAGCCGTCTCAATACGGCGATCTGACAAACCTAAATTACGTTGTCGAAATTTTATAATAGCTAAGGTTAGTTTTTCATTGTATTTTTTAGGGCTTTAGGCTGGCTTAGTTATGAACGTTATAAGGTAATGGAGAATTTAGTAAAGAAAAATGTTGTGTACCTCCTTTAAAGAATTTGGATTTGACCTGTTTTGAAATTTACTTCCTGATATATGCACTGTTATCGCAGGTAACCACGGTGGACTCGTCTTCTGATGACGACTCGTCCGGCTCCTCGGGCAGCGGATCTGAGGAAAGCGATGAGGTAATTTTTGGAATATATCTTTAATGTATTCAACAAAATTAAATTTGGGTTCAATTCCAGTGTCATCATTGGAACCCACAACTGTCCCACTGGGCTCGGGTCACCACTAACAATGTGAGGGGTGTAGGTCATAGTTCATGCTGGTCAAGTGGGGATTGATGGACTTCACATACCTTTGAGAACTAGTAAGGACTCTCAGTAGTGCGGGTTTTCTCATGATATTTTTGAAAATAAACTTTGCCGCATGGTGCGCACATGTCATTAACAAGACACATAAAATTTTATCTATGGTATCAACCAATTGATGGCCCATTGTTGAGCACGGGTCTCTCCTCATACTGAGAAGGCCTAGAGCACACTCCACCACGTTGCTCCAATTCGGATTTAGGAGTATTAGAAGTTTTATTGCCGCCCCAAGGCATTCGACATGTCTAAACGATTGCTTTCTAACGACAACAACTGTGATTTTTTTGCCACTAACGGTCACCCATCCTGTTATCGACTGCGCCCGCTGTTGCTTTACCTATTCGATCGCTTACAATCGAAACAAGCCGCAAGGCTAAGAACGCAGATTTGATCTATAATAATTATAATATTTTATGGAAATTTCACATGTTGAATTTCATACGATATATACATAAATATAAGCAAGTAATAATATTTTTTTTTGTATTAGTTTTTAAATAAATTTCAGATTTTTTTTAAGTCGTTTATATCTTCATAAACGGCACCGAACGATAATATGCCAGCCTCATTCGAACCCTCTCACTCGACTTATTATTATGTTATTTCATCAACATAGCGTAAAAATCATTCATTCATATTCATACAGATGAAACACATTACATTTTGATTAAATCATTGTTTAATGACATTACTCGATAAAAATATAACGTGAATCATCATTCTCTTACTTAAAAGACACATTCGAACAGAGAAATCTATCTAATAAATTACTGTTACCGACTGACAAACAACCTTTAATCAACAGTCAGCTAGATGATGACTCACGTACAAAATCAAAGTTAAGTCCGTGCACGTTTACTACTCCTGCCTCTTAGAAATTAAAAGACTTAGCAGGAGTTCCCCATAGAAGTAATAAGTACCAGTATAATATTTTATATTTTGGTCAATGAAATTTGAAATATAAAAGAAGAAAAAATAAGACGCCTACAGTAACTTTCACACGCCCACACACATACAGACAAACACACGCACACACAAGTATCATAAAAAAGATGCCATGAATCACTGATGACATAGGAGCAACCCCTAAAGCGTGGTCCGGGGCGGCCGAAGGGGTCGAAGAACACTGGCCCACGACCCCCTGGCACCCCGGGCACGCCGGGCACCCCGGGTCGCCGCGGCCGACCCCCTGTGCCCCCGGAGCTCCGGCAGCCGGGGATCACTGACATGAAGAAGTTCTGCAAGGCGGCTGGTATACGGTTCGACTACAAGAAGCTCGTTGAGGGTGAGTAGTATACTGGAAATGTATGAAAGAAATGTTTAATCAGCTTTTTCCCGCGACTACGCCCGCGTAGTATACCCTACCCTCTTCAACCCCCCTCCGCTCTCCCCCTCCCTTTTCCCCTCTTCGTATCTTCGATAGTGAAGATCTTTTATCCGCTATTGCATCCTCCTAAAGTTTTTTTTCCCGAAAAGAAATACTCTATGTTTTGCCTTAAGATTCCTTCTACCACTACACCAAGTTTCATCGAAATCGAAAAAAGACAAGAAACAGACAGACAGAGTTACTTTCGCATTATATCTTTCATGAATAGCCGGGGTTGAATGATGGTAATAAATTTTATTGTTAAATAAAGTTCTAATTATTACATTTTTAATATACTTGACAAAAAAAAGAGATGAAATGTTCAATGGATTAGAATCATTCTTCAATATTTTAAGATATAAAATTTTAACAATAACATTTTAAACTGATACATCAATACATATAGAGTCTAATAATCTTAAAGGTACCTTAAAATCGATTAATTTAATACTATTATATAACTTCTACAGGCTGCACAAAGAACAAGGAGCGAGTCCAGAAGATGCAGGATCTCCTGACAGAGGCTGGGCTGGAGGGTAAGCCCACGCTGGAGAAATGCAAAGCGTTGAAGCAGGCCAAGCTGGACAAGAAGCAGCAGGAGAAGCAGGCCAAGAAGGATGCCAGGACCAAGCAGAAGGACGATGAAGGTTTGTTGAAGTTGTTTTGACGGGTATCACAATTGCGTGATTCACAGTATCCTTTACTGTTTGGGTTAATTATGCACAGCTCATATGCTCGGTATTTAATCACAGTCAACTTAAACCTGGTGCTGTCAACATAAACATAAGCTGGGCTTTGGTTTGATTTTGTGTTGATTGAGCATGGTTACTGATAGTTTCTGGTGGTGGCTGTTAATTTCTGAAGGTTGCTGTTAGTTTCTGACGGTTGCTGTTAGTTTCTGATGGTTACTGTTAGTTTCTGGTGGTTGCAGTCTGTTTGTGTGAGTTTTTGATGGTTTTTTGTGTCGCAGGTGGGTCGGGTGGCGGCGGTGGGGGCGCAGTCCCGCGGCGCATGACACGTGGCGCGACGGGCGTGAAGCCGCGCCAGCGTATCGTGATCTCGTCGGACGAGGAGGACGGCACGCCGGCCGCGCGCCGCACGCTCTCCAAGCTACGGTCATCTGTTAATGATGACTCCGACTCGGATTAGACAGGTTAGTTTTCTTTTTAGTCGAAATATCATTCTATCTGTTTATTGTTGTTATTTTTTTCGATGCTCTCCCACAGATTGACAACATTCAAATTAAGTATTATAACCCGCTTTTGTTGAAAATAAGTAACAAATGGCCATCCGAGACCATGCCATAAAAAGAGTTAGGGCTGGCTATAGGGCGCATGAGCTTTATTATTCGGTTATTTTCATAAATATAATTATCACCTTATTTTCCCGCGCCTACGTTCGCGTGGAACAATTTTCATCCCAAGTTATATGGTCGAAATTTAAAAAACACTAGAACCATGTAGAAGAAGACTATGTTTTTGATTTTATTGTCCGTGTGGATCAGTTTTCGTCCCTCTACAGGTCATAATTAAAACAGGACCAACACAATGAAAAGTAGGGTATGTTTTGTCTCAAGTTCTATTCTATCAGAGGTCGAATATTGTTTCGTGTAAATTTTTGTAGTTAATATTTGTTTTCATACTGTTTATTTTAAGGTTTTTTTTATCTTTCTATATATTTAATTATTTTTATTTATTTTGTGTATTATTAAAAAAAAATTAAAATTTGTTACTGTGTTTTGAACTTGTATGTTTTAAAATTGTGAGAGCTTTGCCGATAAACTGTTGAACAGCTCGGCAGATATAACATACTGTTATAATAGTACATAAGATTTGGTTTAAAAAATTTAAAAACAAGAAAAAGTCCTTAGTTTAGGCGTGAAAAAATAACAGATAGACAGAGAGAGTTAATTTCGCATTCATAATATTAGTATGCATTGTAAGATTTGTAAGTTCGATAAAGTTACGTATCGATAGTCTAACGAGAAGCGGATTTTCAAGCGGATATGCACAATTTTACGAAACAGAAAACCCCGGTTATTTATTTATTTGGTACCTGTGTCTATTGCAGGAAGTCAGTTACTAACCAGCAGCGCTGGGAGCGACGCCTCTAGAAAGTGCTTCGAAAGGCGCTCCGCCCCGCGACCAAGGGTACTTCAGTGACACACACCGCTAATACTTTTACTGGGGAGACCGCGACTAAACCACACTTGGAAAAATTGCTAAGCACCATAGAGGGTTGTCATCGTTGCAACTGTTCCAGTGCTTGACTTGGGCTTCGTCTAACAGTGTGAAAATAGTGAGCTACAGATGGAATTAATTCCAGGCACTTTTGGAAACACATTAAAAGTTATAGTAAGGTGTACAGGAAGAATCTAGGACGCCTAGAATGTGCTGTAGGCAGACTGAAAAAGAGTGCCAAGCGTACAGAGGAATGAAACAAACCCCTAGTCATACTAAATCCTCGCATATGCAGCTATTTTGTAAGAAGATGATCCACATTCTGATCAAAACTGTGCGGTGTGACTCCACAAGTGAAGTGTGAAGTGTAAACACTTAGTAGTGACCGCGTTGGCCGCTACTAAATTCCTACTAAATATAGTAACAAAATTATGTTTAAAAATTCATTTTAGGACCCAGTGTTTTAAATTAAAATTGGAATGTTTTTTATAAATCGTGTTTCGAGTGAGAAGTGACAATGGGACAGTGTGGCCTAATGGACGAGGTACGCGGTATTTGACTTGTATATGCTGTGTAACTGTATTGTGCCATCACTAACGTTGGTGTATATTTAAATGTACAACAATTTTTTTAATGTGATTCATTGGTAACTGATGATGTCAGTTTTTTATAATACGGAGGAAAGTTTTGGGTTAGAAATATCCCCTGATTGGAGGCTATCAAGTCAGTATGTGAATGTTTCACTAAAATCATGAATACTCCTTACTCCATACTCCAGTTTAAACAAAAAATCATAGCATTACAAATTGAATTTCAGATCCTTTAGGATAGAGACCTTATGGTGGAATATCATTTGGAAAATAGAAGAAAAGTAATTGCCTGTACTCTTCTGGACAAGTACAAAAATTCACTTACATCCTGCTTCTATTATTGGTGACGAATATATAATTTCTAGAAAAGTACAGTAAATTTCAATTATATTCGTAAATTATCATTTCATATATTCATTTATGGATATAATACTTATATTTTTTTCTTATTACCATTTAATAAAAGACCTGCTCGTCACAATAATTGTGATTCATACTGATATTTCGACCCAGTTGCATGGGTTAAAATGGCAGGAGTCTGCTGGCCCAGAAGCTTTTGACAGCTGACATTTGACAGACATTGGTAACAGTTGAGCTTGTCAACTGTAAATTACAATAATCTTGTTTTAAAAATTATAGTCATACGGTTTTAAAATATTGCTATGTTATTGCCCCTCAAAGGAAATGCTATTTGGCAGTGGGATTTAGTGGATGTTGGAGAAGCAACCAATTATATTTTGCAATGAAATATTTTACAAAACCAGGTTCTTGACATTTATTATTGTCTAAACATCACAAACAATTATATTTAAGAAATACTTCTAATTTTAGATTGTATTAAGCAAAGATCTTTTTATATTTCTTTGAACACAAACAGAAAAAGTTATTTTTATATTGCATCGCGTGACCAATTTCTGTTTTACTTTTTAAGGCAGTTTTTAAGTAGAGACATATCAGAATAACAATGTTAATTTCGTGTGCAATAAGTTCAGTATTTTTATGTGTAGGTTGGTGAAGAAAAATAATGCACTTTTTAATGTGGGTGATACTATGTTGGGCAATAAATGTAATTATGTATGTTTGTGAAATATATGCAGAGAATCTGATGCTATGTACCACTTTTTTGGTACTTAGTAAAATGTAGTTTGTCATTTGTCATTTTATTCTTCGAGCAGCTTTTGTAATAGTAGACTTTTTGAGAATACTACTTAATATATTGTATCACAATATCTTATAGTGAACCATATGAAGTAAGTGCAGTATAGTTTTAATGGTTTACAAATATGAAAAATATTTTTAATAATATTTTAAATGATTTTGATGAGGTAATACAGTTCTTTAATTCGTTTAATAATTATATGAAAGTACACAAATTTTTAAAATAATGTTCTTTTGCCTTGTAAAAATTATGCATTTTTCGTTGTTTCGTTGTTACTTTTCATGGTCCACAATTCCAAGTTTAGATATTAAATAGTAATTTCACAGATTAAATAATAAACAAAGCATATATGTATTAAATTTATTCTTGTAGAGAACAGATTATTTTTTTCATAGAAGTCTTAGAGGTGTATCGGTAATGAATAGAGTTATCGCTTGGAACTGTCGGCAACTGAATGTAGGACTAAATCCCTCGCTCGTAATGTAGTGTAGAGAATGCTTGAAGAGTAGGTTGGTTCCGTCCTGATGCAATGAGTAAGGAAATTAATGTCTGCTCTTGGTTCATTTGTCATATACTATGTTAAACAAGGGCTGCACTGACGTTAAACCACAGTGGGCCAAAATACAGAATACTGCTACGATTATATAACACTCTTCAAGAGGCTAAAGTATGGGTTGTCAAGCTTTTATTGATGAGGGCCATAAATATTATTATGGGGTTGCCGATTCAAGATTAAAGTAATATAATTACAAAATCAAGGTGTAATTTAAGCTTTTTGTAGATGTGCACGTCTTTTCCACACTTGAGTGTCCCCTACCTCGCAGTTAATATAGTGTACTAGCTGTACTTGCACATGTTGCTACATATCAACATTGTGTCCGATCGATATAATTTTGGTACCAAAACCTTTTTCATAGAATTGTGAATAAAGTTTTTCAGAGTTTTGAGAACAAGCATACAAACTTTGATTTTTAGTATGTAGACATAGATGTAAAATATTGCCATTTTAAAAAGATTTGTTATTTTGTCTACCCATGTCCATGACCTCTTAGGTTTACCAAAATGAAGTGACTAAAAGGTTCCTTACAAATGCGAAAGAAACTGTGTTTGTATGTCTGTTATGCAGTCACGCTTAAACTACTGATCCGATTTTGATGAAAATTGGTACAAAGATAGATAGGAGAAAGAACGAACGTACTATGTTTAAACATAGCCAATGTATTACTCCAAGAGTCATCAGCAGAGTTGCTGTACTCATTGCATCACGATGTTTGATAATGTTCATTTGTGCCTGTAACTACAATAATATTAATATTAGTTGTCCTATGTGTGTGTGTGATTCGAACGTTTCTAATTCATTTTTTATAGCAGATTGTATGTTGATATTTTGGTCGGAGTAAAATTTTATACTGTAGTTTGTAATTGAATGGAGAAAAAAACTAATAATATTATAATAGTTTAATGATTTAAAAAATAATAAAATGGTAACACCAACATAATGAAACTTAGTGAGTGATCTTAGGTCTGTACATAATAGGATTATATAAGTACTGTAATTAATGTGTCCTACATTTATTTTTGTACAGAAATTGAAGTGAATGTCCTTAAAATGCCTTTGTATATACGTGCATAGCGGAGAGTTGACATTGCCAGTATATATTTTTTGCGTCTAATTTTTTTTTTATGTGGCCAGGATTGTATTTTTATGAAAAGCGTGGAATTTTTTATTTATTTGGTGACCAAGCTGCAGATCTGTATGTTGCATTTTAAATAGGAATATTGTTTCATGGGCGAAAATTAGAAATTTTATTTATTGAAAGTCACTATAAAATAATGTATGGAAGGCTAAAAGACGGTTGCGGAAAATGTATGGTCATGAAAGAACAATGCGGAAAGACCATACAAAATCCCGTACGTCATCTTCATCACTATATGATTGTATAGGGAAATAACGTTACAGGGATATATTTTATGCCAGCTGTTTTTCCGAACGATTTTTTTAAAGCATTATATTTATGACCTCGCCCTAGTCTCACGCTAGCGCATTGGAACTATATGCATGATACTTACAAACAATACACGTGGTCCGAGAATAAATATTTATCTGCCGCAAAAATAACTGGACGGGAATCGTCTAAGGGGCTTGCGACAAATGACATTTCTAAAAGAGAAACGCCATATTTTTTGTACTAGAGGTTCATTCATTTTTGTACTAGAGGTTGGCGTGTACGTTAACAGGAAAGACTTTTGTCTCAAGGTAGTTTCGAACGTATTGCATAGCCTGATTACTAACAGCATTTTATCTATAGGGGCAATATTTTTAAAGTTCCATTTGTTTGACATAATAACCTTTTTGAGTTCTTGTATTGTGAGGTGCTCAAACTTATAAATTAAGATATAGTTTAATGAGCAGCAAAGTTCTCGTTGATTGAAGATTCGCATACGGGACAGCCCATGTCAGATAGTAAATCAACAGATTCTGCCAAACTCCGAATATAGGGGCGGACCGTTAAATAATGAACGGCAAATGTCATCATCAATTGACGTTGACGTTTGTCATTTCCCGCGGTTTGTTGAATTGCACAATAGAATAACATAAGCTGTGCAAATAAATGCAAGCTTATAACTACAATTCGTTTTATTTTACAGAATTGCGTGTTTTGCCTTGATTAAAAAAAGGATTTATTAACTTGACTATTGTCTCTTTCAATTTAATTTGAATTATATTAAAATATGTGCGGAATTATTCATAGCGCGCATTGTCTGTTTCGGATCGTAGCATGCCTTTTCTCAACTTTCCTTCGAAGAAGGGCATTAGAAATTATGTCCCTAAATTATATGGGTACCGATCGTACTCATCTTGGTAATACGCTCTTCTATACGAAATATAAACAGCTTGCGTACTGAGAGCTTAAAAGTAATTTCTTGGCCGTGTCAGTTTATCCCTTTGGTGCTGATGTAGGGAACGCGTCATCCATCTATCCTTTAGAAGTCCTCTGCTGAACATGGACCTCTTTTGAACCTTTAAGGTCCTCAGTCATGGTTCAAACGCGCCCTCGTGACCTAGGTACCATTATTTGCCTTATCTGTGTTACAATAATACGACCTTTAATTTAAAATCTCTAAAATATATTTTTCATCGGCATTCGACATCTACTTATTCGCATTATTTACGACACAATTCTTTCATTTCACAATATTTGTTTGTACAAGTGTTTGTTACAATTACTGTATTCAGAACACATTATGAATTGGTCTATACAATCGCATTTCTGGAAGTAGTTTTGCATTTTTATTAATCTATTTTTTTCTTGTAAATTTCATATATGTTTCAAAGGGGCTACTGTTTGTATGAAATGTATTTTTTTGAAGTTTATTATTGTGATGTTAGTGAATATTATGTATGTGGGATGTAGTTACAATATTTGTTTATATTTCATCTCATTAAATCTCATTGTAGTTATAAGTTTTTATAGTAATTTTAATGGTGCTATGGTACATATTACCACAAGAGTGAGTGAGCAATTTTTAGATTCTTACGTTCATGTAATGTAAGTTTTTTTTACTTCCTAAAATGCGATATAGACCTGGCATATTTTAATTTTGAAGCTTATTGCTATGTAATAGAGTTTGATTTAGAACGTTTTGTTTTGATTACTGGAATGTATTGTGTAAGCTCGGAACACGAATCACAATGTCATAAATAAATTAAAAAATATTATATTTGATTCAGAATGTAAATATTATTTTTAGTTTAGTACTAAGACTTATCATCTTTTAAGAATATAGTTGATATTATATTATGTATTTGTACGATATTAATTAATTTGTGTTTTTAATATTAATTCGACCACTGAAACTAGACGTCATTTTGTATGAATGCCTTCATAGGGTGGTCGTTCTGTAGTCAGCTATATATTTGAAATATATAATAATACATTAAGAGAAGATATTATTCACAGATACACTGTTTTTTATTTACCAAGAAACCCGAAATAGAATGGAATTTGTCATTTTTTATACCATCGTAAATACATACGTAGTACATAGTCTTATTTCTGTACTTTGGATAGCTAGCTACATAAAACACTCATTACTGTAGAAAAAAAATATATAACTATTGTAGTTAATATATCTTTTAAGTCAATTTGGTTTCTGAGGATAGTATTTTACGGACTTTCCTGTTAGTGTGTTCGCTGGGTTATATCAGTGTGTTGTATTGCTCATGTTAAGGCAAGGCGTTATATAGCAGGATAATTGCGGTTTTAGGCATATACAAACGTCATAAAAAGCATGTCTTGTAAAAAAAACCAAGTCTCGCAATTCAGTTCTACTACCGTAAAAAGATGTGAGATCCATTGATTCAATAGATTGACTTGACACGCGATAAACAATTGAATTTAATATAATTAGTATTCTTTGTGAGATACATTATGTTTTCATGCGGTTGCCAAGTCAATCTATTCAATAAAGGGATTTCACAACTTTTACAATGTAGAACTGAGTTGGGGGGCTTGGTGTTTTTACTATTTATGTTTTTATGGCATCTCATTTCTTTTTGCAAATTCAAATGTAATTCTGTGATGCTGTGTACGGGATTACAAAGTAATTTTTGAAGTTGGCGTATCTAGAAAAATGGACCGAAATTGCAAAATATTTTAGTTTTTCCTTGATTTATACATTAATCAATAACTTCATTTTAAATTTGAAGATTTTATGTCTCCTAGAAGTGCTTCATAGTTTTGTTGATCGGTCAGTGAGAGAGTGACACAATTAAGAAATTGACTAGTTATTATTCTTAAACTACTGGTTCAAATTGAATGAAATTTAAAATACTGTGGTCTCTGTTTGGTTTCTAAAAATCACAAATAAAAAATAAGTTATAAGGTTTCGAAAATGGCCTGTACTGCTTTGAGAAAAGGATGGGTACGGCCATGCCGCTTTTTTTTCTCAACTTGGCGGGGATACTGCCGTGCCCCCAGATAAAATATCCAGTTTATGTACTAAGAACTACGTGGATCAAATAATGTGATCAGAATGTTGCTTTTAGCACGTACCTAGTAGCCTATTATTAGACTAAACGATATAAGTACAATATTAACAAGCAGATCCAGCATACCTACTCAATTTATAAATACAAATATTATAAATGCGAAATTTGTTAGTATGGCTTCTTGTTCATTTAAACAAACTACTGAACAGTTCTGAATGAAATTTGACACAGGTATGAATTTTAGTTTAGAATAGCGCGTTGGCTACTTTTTATCAAATAATATGGGAGCGAAGCAAGGGCCACGGTAACAACTTAGCCATACAAACTGAATTCCTATTTCTTTTAAGTGGATATATTTTGTTTTTTTTTTAATGGTTTAAAGCGTGAAAATCTGTGTAATGTTGTGTTTGAGTCATTAACTGGTGTAGCGGTGAGCCTAAGACGATTTTTCGGCTTTTTTTACTGTGGTTTTATAATATGCATGTGCGTATAAAGTATTAATTTTTTTGGGTTCTGTAAAGAGTAAAATGGGACCCTCTTAAAATTCCGCTGTCGTTCAATCACCAGGCTGTATCTTGCGAGCAGTGATATTTAGAACAGTTGAAATTTTCACAGATGATGTATTTCTATAACATACTATATGTATAACAAGAGATACAAAAAAAAGGAAATTCTACATACGAATTTGCATTTTATTATCGATTGGAAGGAACGTAGACGCGCCGATAATACGGAAATATCCTCAGTTATGTAATAGTTCTTCAGTCGTTGGAACTAGGGAGACTGAGGTGCGGGCGAAGAATCAATACACGTACGGCTGTAAACCACACCCACTCGTGCAATCTTAGGCTGTACTCATTTTCTTGAATAAGAACTGAAATACAGTGATTGCATATTGCTTTAGGTGTTTCGCAAGAATGTTAAATTCTTCGACTGTAACAATCTTCTATATAATATAATATCTTTGGACAACTCACACACGGCCATCTGAACCCAAACTAAGCGTTAGCTTGTACTATGGTGAACAGATAACGGATAAACATACATATATACATTTAAATACATAAATAGATATTTCTATTATATACTCAGACACACAGAACAAACATTCCTGCTCATCACAGAAAAGTTTCACCTGAGTGGGAATCGAACCCACGACCTCTGGTGTAGTAGTCAGCTTCACTAACCACAAGACCAACCGGCCTGTCATCTATGGCAAGCTGCTGTTTCTAGCCAAACGTTAGAACAAGTCCAAAATGTTTACAAAATTTTGTTAAAATGTTTGGTCAGTTCTGAACCCGCAGACTCGCACTTCTGACTTTTCGGAGTTATATGCGTTTAAGCATTTAAATGTCACTCGTAACGGTGAAGGAAAACATCGTGAGGAAACCTGCATGCCGAGGAGTTTGCAAAACTCAAAGGTGTGTGAAGTCTG
>DWJZ01006313.1:0-13148 GCA_018249125.1 Asbolis capucinus
GATATTTACACCCAGACACAGAACAAACATTCCTGCTCATCACAGAAAAGTTTGACTTGGGTGGGAATCGAACCTACTACCTTCGGTGTAGCAGCCAGGTTGCCTAACCACTAGACCAACCGGCCTGACATTATTATGACATACTCGTATGTAACGTGTACACATCCATACCATTACACAAACATGCACACTCTAATTTTATTTATTTGTCTATATAAAAACATATATGTTTGATAGTTTATGAAATTTCGGGATAATTATTTTTCTACCACTTAAATATTACTGGACGAATCTTAACACTCACGAGACACCAATATACCTCCTCTCAGTTTTTATGTAACCTTCACTTGATCGTCAGACCTTCGACCTATTAAAAAGTCAATTGAAATAGCTCTCACAATGTCCAAGATCACGCCGTGAAATCTATATTAGTTGCCAATCACCATATTTTTTGTTGGGAAAAAATATAACACTTTCTTAGTGCAAAGAGTTAATAGAATTAAAGTAAATAGAGACGTTGTCATTACATTTCGTGAGTTTTTTCTTAAGAGACAAGAAAATGTTACTCTTTTTAACGATTATGTCACTTTATTCGATCTATTGACTTGAAATAACCCAGTACTGAACATGGGTTTTTTCCTGCTGAGGAAGTCTCATACTCCAATACGCTATTCCACTGCGGGTTGGTGGAGGGTTGAGATGGTTTAGCCAATAATTTGTAATGGTAAAAACCGGTGCCGATGGCTTTACTTTCCTTAGAAAAACGGAAGGGCTCATGAAATTTTTGCCACTAGCGTTCAACCATCCTCTAACCTATTATCCCACAGGAACAAAGCAGTTTTCTGGGATAAAAATTATCCTATAACCGTTGTCCTTACATAAGCCACAAACATGCTGAATTTCATCTAAATTGGTCCGTTGGTTTCGGAGTTGCCATACTAATTTTAACCCGTTATCTTGATGGAACTAAACCTGGGATAAAACATATTCTCGGGTTTTAAATTACGACTATAACAAGTTTCATCTAAATCTGTCCAGTGGTTCTTGCGTGAATCTCGAACAGATAGGTAGACAGACAGACAATAAATCCAAAAAAATATGTTTTGTCTCTATATCGATAACAAATCCTCCCTGTATCTATATTTTCAAAAAAAAATTAATGAACTGAATTAACCCCGATACAGTTTTATTATTGGTATAGACTAGAAACTGTATCGGCTTTACAATCTAGTACTTATTGATCTTCCATTAGTCTTGACCTTCTAAAACTGTATCTAGGAAGTAGTATTTGTGATTGGAATGGGAGCCTATAGCAATATCATTTGTCACCATCATATTGCTTCATATATTGTACAGGAAGTTAATATCATTGACATCAGACATATTCTGTTCCGCGTGAAAGGGCTCTAGTAATGTTTACTTCTTGTATTATCAAGTTGGGTGTGAACTTTACGTGTCCATAGCCCGGCTGATCTGCGCCTCTAGACAAATATCTTTTCTGTTATCTTTCGCCCTAATTCAGAAATGAATAGTAATGACTTTTATTGTCGAACAGACGTCATATTTTTCTACACCTAATATCATTCGCATACATTTTTGAACTAGGGTTTGGCGTGAACGATAACAGATTTTTTCCCAAGGCCTTCTTTTGATTGTAGGCGATCGAAAAAGTTAACCTACAACTTCTTAAGCTTTTCCGTGGTTCAGAGACCATCTAAATTTGCTTTGGTTGTTATCGTCAGCTATCTGTCTTATTTTGTTTCGACAAAGACCTTTTAGACGACTGTAACGAGAAATGCAAGTTTTTATATTCTGTAGTGAAACATCCAAAGCTAAAATCTTTCATAAAATACTGTGAAGACGATTGTAAGTGAGATACATTTTAATCAGATCCTTGTCTTGAAACATTGGCTCTTGTATAATTTATTAGGTATTATTTTATTGTATATATTTATCAGCGTTTAACATAATTTGAATTGAATTGTCTAGTGGTGATGTCTATGGGAATTCTCTGGTCTTGACCTGGTTGCTTAGCTAATAAGCCCTAGTTCTACCCAATAATAGCATATTTTTGAGCTTGGGTCTTTTTTCCTATATGTGGAGTTCTCGAGTTAACTTCACTACTCCATTTTGTATTCGGTTTGCCCTAAATATTGGAATTTACCAAGTCTCAAGCCTCTGGGCGTACAAGGCATTCTTCTCTATACACCGTACGGTACATCTATACGGTAATTTAAAATAACAGAGATATTAGGTATTACTATGAACTTATTAGACATTTTTTGTAGGGTAAGAGCTTATGGGAATACACTTACCAAGAACAAAACAAGCGGTATACACGCCTCCTCCCAGCGCAGGTTCCAGAAACTCGAGGACGATGAACATTTCATAGTTCATGGAAAAAGCTCGGATCACTCCAAAGATTCCGTTGGACACGCTAGCGAAGACAAGCGCCATTCTTCTCCCGAATCTGTCTGAGATGAGCCCGGTGAGGGGGATGGAGATGAAAAACCCGGCATTGTGGACCGTTCCAACCAAAGATCTCTTCCAGTCCTGACAGCCGAGATTGAACTGAAATAATAATAGGAAATTATAAATTGGTGAGTGACAAAAATGAGATACTGCGATAACATGAAACATTAAATACTCATTTATTCTTTTGAATCTACTGCCATTTCGAAAGGTTCACTGAAGAGAAGGATTAGCGAAAGAAACATAAAAATGATAAATTTTAGATCTCTACAAAATCGCTCGAAATGCTTTCAGTTCCACTTCTGAGCTCGGATTCCCTTTAATTTGAATTGAATTTATACATATAAGTTATTAATATACATATCCTTTATTGTGCACACAAAGAAAGAACTGAAAGTTACACATACAGCGAGATTACATTATAGTAGACACCGGGCGGTCTTATCGCTATAGTGGCGATCTCTTCCAGACAACCCTTTGGGTGAAGGGCACATTACATATACGCAAAGGGTAGGGTGCGACACAGATAGTACATACATATGTCTTTCATGTAATTTTAGAGGTCTAGAGCATATGTCACTTAGCATTCTGTACCATTCCGGTCTAATGCAGTTTGGTCAAAGGGGTTAGTGGCAAAAGCAAGACCCAGAAGTATTTGTGTCGCCCGAAGTTCTAATTCCTTCCCTATGAAGCATACAAGTGTTTAAGAAAGTGCGTCTATTGGGTACCCATCCTGTTTCTTTCAAGGGATTATTATGTTTTTTTTCACAAAAAACACTCTAAACAATTACAGCCGTCAAGTGCATTTTAGAATTCACAAAAGAACTTTATTATCATGTTCACTGACTGTCAACGTAAAATTATATATATTGAGTAGTTTGTACAAAACTCTGATTGATATCAAAATAAATAGCGAGCAATTGAATACTATAATGACAATAAATGTATATGCTTAAGGCAATATCTAATCTGCTACCTAGTCTATCTAATTGTTCGAGTGTACACCAAATTGCAACAAATTGTTGCCTGGAAGGAAACGATTTGTATAAATAATACATTGTTCTTTGTGGCAATTATGTTCAGTTAAAAATGTCTATTTTTATAAGCTTTAATTTAACTTACTATGTACGTATATTGGTATGTTAGTTTGTTGGTTTTTTCGGATCAATTCTTGCATAAGGTGCTGCCACGTTACCAGTTGCTACCACGCGAGTTCTTAAGAAGAATTTGACTTTGATTTTTTTTATAAATCTTAATTACAACCACTTTCTTCATTACGGTGCCGAAAATTTTTCATACTGCTTCAGTTTCGATGAAAATGCTATATTATGATAGGAATGATATGCTGTACAGGTTTGTCTCCAGACCAGCGAGATCTTGAACGGTTTATATCTATAATTTTGGTATCTTTATTTTTGATGTTGCTGCGCGGAAGAGGGAGTTTGTGCGCATCCTGAACCTCAGGTTTTTTAACCATGAGGCACGTATTCTAACCGATTTTCTGCGTAACCTTATAATGATGAGGTACTACTCTAATAGTTGACTTCAGAGGTAATGTAAAATTTATAAGCATACTGTTCCCTTGGCCTAGAGTAAAGTTGAAGATTATTTGGTTGTTATTCTAATGGTTGGCTTTAGCCAAAGGAATTCCTTAAAAGTTACAGAGAACTTTGTTTAACAGTACTATTTTTGTAAGGAAACACATTTCCTTAGCCCAGAGTAAAGTTTACGATGCTTCGGGGCAGCTCTTATCTATAAAAATTGTATCTACAGAGGACGGTTTTAATGGCATATTCTATTAGAAGTTGGCTGTATTTCAAAGTAGAAGGTTGTGTAATAGGCATCTATAGGCAAATGTTTTTTTTATGATTTCATTATAATTATTATTTTTTATTTCAATCTACAGAAATATTCACACGCAACTTATCAGTACAATATATCGCAAATAAATTAAAATAATTAATAAATATATATAATTAAATTTATGTTAATAATTTTATTTAATAAATAAATGTCTTAAAAGCCGATAGGCATTGTTTATCGAGACTTTAGGTAATATCCAAAAATGTTCTTTTTTATTTCTTTGTTATTAATGTTGCACGGACTATGTATTGTTAACTTTGTCATTTTTTTAAGTTAGCTATTGGAAGGAATAGGAGGTCCCAAGGTTTGGAAGTTTTTATGTTAACCGCAGGACTCCTCAAGCCTCTGGAAGACTTAACGACTGAAATCTGACGCAGACGACAACAACTGAGAACTATTGTCATACCTGCCTTCCGAAGCACGAATATATTTAATTTTGCTATTAGCATTAACCCACTTTTCTCGCATGCCCGCATGCTTAAAGTATCCGATCACTTTCGATCAACACGAACCAGAAGACTATGAACGCAAACATGCATATTCTAAAATGATCTTTCCATAAACTGATCCATACGACATATTCGCAAATCTAGTTTAAGCTTCAGCCTCACTCTCTGTAGTGGTCCAGAATATTCGGTCTATTCTGAGGATTGAACGAAATATTCCGTCCATTTTCGATACTTCATGATAGCATCTAACGAACCTTGTTTCTGACCAAATTTGCCGATTTTCACTTTCGTCCATTCTCCAACGATCAAATTGAAACATTAACTTGCAGCGTACATTGAGTGAAATTTTGAAAGGGATAAAAAAGATTTAACGATTGAATTGAATCAGGTGGTTTTATTAGTAAAAAAATCGATCAAGTGCGTTGTATTCCACACATGATATTACCAAAAATTACGTAAAAAGATTCTAACATAAAAAAAATACTTCCAGGAAATACTCTAAAACGTTTTTAAGAAACGGAAAAAATTATCCTTACTTTACCACGAGAAAGAAGAAAAACGAGACGTCAAAGTAATGCACCGTGATTGGCAATACAAAATTGCGTGACATCATAAACCATAAAAAAGTAAGGCCGACTGGTGTTATGTTTTGTCAGAAACATTTCATCCTAGATGCATACACTTGATTAATAACCAACCTTCAAAAAAAGGTCTCATTTTCAAAATATTTTTAAGTTCGTTACCATATATCTCTTTACTGAGTACACCGATTTTGATAATTCTTTTTTTATTCGAAAGCTGCTATTCGTTATTTGGTTCCATGTAAATTTGATCGTTATCTGACAAGTAGTTTTTGAGTTATCCCGTATTTAATTGACTTCGAATTCGCTTGTTATTTATGGAAGTAATTTAAATGCAATTTTTTTAAAGATAAGAAGTATTATGTAGTTGGGACGAATGTGGACGGACGTCTGTGAGTCAGCCAGAATTACAATGGCAAGGTGTGAAATCGCGATTATCGGCTGTACCTTACCGGTTACTGATATGACGGACTCAATTATGAATGGGTTAACGGAATTATGTGTATCGCATATGATTTTTTCTTCCCTTAGTCATGTTGACAGTGGTGCGAGAATAATATCAGAAAAGCAGTGATAGGCTAGTGGTTTCAACGTACCCTTAAATTTAAAGTACCCTTTACGGAGAATATATGTAGAGAAAATAAAAACCTTGTGTATTTTTTTGCATTTTGTTGGTCTTTCAAAAGTCCTGGGTTCAAATGTGCGCATCTCTAATTATGTGCGTATCAGAAGTTGGTTATCACTTGCTACGGCGAAGGAAAACATCGCGAGGAACCAGCACTCCTGAGAGGATTTCATAACGTTTTCAAAGATGTGTGAAGCTATCTATCTGCACCTAGCCAGCCTAGTGCATTATGGCCTGTGCCCCTCACATTGGAAGTCCACCCGAGCCCAGTAGTGGGACAGTTGAGGGTTGCAATAGTGATGATGACATGAATAGAGAATGTACAAGACATTATCACTGGTTTGTTTACAAGTGTCATACGGATATACATACATACATATACAACGTTTTTCTCATACGGATATACATACATACATATACAACCTTTTTCTCATACGGATATACATACATACATATACAATATTTTTCTCATCCGTACAAAACTTGTAAACAAACCAGTGAAAGACAATGCCACAATTTTGTTGTAAAACCGTGACATTATATGTTTAGCACATTATTGTCTTGGGCCCTAACAACTTTACAATGTCACAATACGCGAGTTTCTACGACACCTCATATTTCAAAGTCAGTCCAAAGCTTGAACCGTAGGGTGTACCAAAAAATGGACATACATTAAAACATATTGTAACATATAAATTAGTACATACGCTTGCAATCGGTTAAAATTAAGTAAAGTGCTTTGGCAGGCACGAAAAGCCGTCGGATGAAGCCAAAACCTCCGATACTTAGGGAGGCCATTAAGATTAATCATTAACCCACCCCCTTTCCTCCATTGAACAATTTAGCGTACGGAAGGTATCCATTCTTATGTCGTGAACATCCCGCCGGTCCGAACGACGCGGTTTTCTTCGTCTTTTATTCCGCCTACCTCAAGGGAATGGAATAACTTGACTGCATCGGTGTTCCCACCTAAGTACGATGTGGGAGTCTTCAGGAGAAGAGTGAAATGGCTAACTAAGTTAGTGCGCCCAACATCTTATCTTATTAAGTTATTTTGTAAAGAAAAGGTACATTTAGGTTGGCCCCTTAAATCAATCACTGGAGCATTGTTGTGAAATATAGAAAGAAAGAAAGAAATATTTATTATACTGGATATCTCTTCAAAATTTTCTGCCGCTAGACCTGCCTATCGACTGCACCCGCTCTTGCATAACTCCGTTTATCATTCAGGATCGACATAATCCGCCTGGTTACACGGCTCTGCGGTTTTAAAATAAACCTTATGTATTGTTTTACACTACTGTAATCAGTTTTATATTGTTACCGCAATAACTTGACCTAGTAAATGTTATTGTTTACTTTGTTATAATAATTCATTGGATTTTTACTGACTTCAGAAGGAAGAAGTACTGAAATCCTGTGTTTTTTTTTAATTTTTAACAGGTTTCCGAGTAGACGGATCTCCTACCAGGCGATCACGTTCATAATTACACTACACCGTGGTGTTACTAATATGCTGACTGCAGGGAAGTATTAGATACGCGGAGAAGAGAAAGAAACAATCGAAAGAAAGAAATGTTTATTTCACCTATTTTAACATTTTCCAATGTAATCAAGGCTTAAATTGTAAATTACAAAAAAAAAAAACAAACAATACAAAACTAAACAATACAGAAAGAAGGTGAAAAAGGTTTGAAAACAGGTGAAAAAAGTAACCCATAGGTTCGGAAGACTGGTGCAAACGTATGTTTAACTTAACAACAAATATAACAATTATGCTATCAAAACTTAAGGGGAAGAATTAAACTAATTTACCGCAGCATAACCGAAACTGCAGTATATCGTTCTCAATTCGACTTTTTTGTGTTACTTTATCTCATAACTACACTCCGTGTACCAATTTTGATTTTTCTCTCTTATTCTAATGATGGTACATGTTACTTTCATTTTAATTTCAGAGACATCTGACGAGTAGTTTAGTTTAAGTTGTTCCTAATAATGCCTATTTAATTAAATCGACTACTTTTATCTTATTTCATTACTTGCCGATTTAGCTATATATTTTTTTAATAATCTCAAAAAAATCTGAAAAACTCATTCCGACTAATTACGAATTATATCACTATTAATTGTTCCCTTGACCTACAAAATCCTTGACTTACAATTTTCATCAATATCGACTGTGTTGGATTACATAATATTATGGATATTATTGATTTGATTAATTAATATGTTTTATATTTAAGTATACATACATATGTATATGTATGTACAAGCATTTTTCCATACATGCATTTATTTTAAGATGATTATTTGTATTGTAGAATGATGTATTATTATTGATTTGTAAATATTATAAATAAATAAATCCTAACTGGTATTTTATATTATTATAATCAAAATTATCTCTATTATAAATAACTTATATTTTTCCTGCATTTTATTTTAAATAACATTATTTTTAGTATTTCATATTTATACCTTTTTGTTTATCTATACTTTTTTTTACGCAAATAATGATTTACTCTGTGGTAAGTGCCCTATTCCCTACTATAGCATAGAGAAACCTACTAACGCGACACTAACGCCAGTTCCCGCGCAATGGATGTCAGTTGACAAATATGTATAGTAGTCGCTTTCGCTAGAAAAAAGTTCTTCTACATATTAAATATTCTCGCGCTCTAGGCATTGTGTCCTATCGCTGTTACCGCTGACAATATCCAAAAAGTGGTGCCAGGCGAGCTCGTCAAGTAGAAGGTGCCAATGTGTTTGATCGTGTTGCATGAGGTCGTGTCTGCTGGGCCCGGTGAGCTTACGATTACGCCAGGTTTGTGCTGTTTTTCTCGTTCCACCCAATTCTTGACAAGCGTACCACAATACAGACCACTGTTCTCATAAACCTAATTTTACAGACCGCTGGCGCAACCATTAATATTTATTATAAAGAAAGATTTGATTGTTTGAGGAGAATAGGCTCCGAAACTATTGGGCCAATTTGAAAAATTCTTTTACCATTAGAATCCTACATTATTCTTGATGAGCATAGGCTGTAAAATACTTTTTAAAACGTTAGGGGCCCGTGTGAAAACTTCGATAATGTAACTCAAAGTTTTAAAAATACCAAAAGATTACTTGTATCGCGTACGTTGCTAAAATTATTGAAAATAGAGCGAAGTGATGTACTACAGTTTTAAAGAGGAATAAGTCCGCGATACCATATGCCTGTTACAGTTAAGTCACAATAACTACTTTTTTCTGGTAACTGGATCATCCGAAACGAAGCGAGGGCAGTTTTAAATTAAGTTATTATATAATATATACATATGTATATAGGGTAATTATGAGAGCTGCGCGCAGGATTTGAACTCAAAACCGTTCGAGAGACTTTCAGATCGTTAGGCTATCACTAATAACAAGGTTAATTAAAATACAAAGAAACACACAAAATTTAATAACTGTATTGTTAACCGTTGAGAAGTTCCCTTCTCTGGAGCCGACCCTGAAGGTTGTATCAAGTCATACTTATCATAAAAACGTATTGTCATCAGGATGAAATCTTTATGCAAATTTCCGCTCCGTAGTGTTAAAGAAAGTGGGCCTAATTAAGCTTGCAAGATTAGACCCATAACAAAGTATACTAAAATACAAACATACAGTGCAAGTTAAATAAAAGCTTGTAAAAATGTATCATTGTTTGTTTGTTCTATATACTTAGACAGTGAAATGGTAGGAGATAGAGCTCTGATATCTTTAACTTATGTTCAGAATCATCCGGCAAATATTTTGGTACCAAAATTATATCGATCGGGCGCATGTTTCGTGAGGTGACGTGTAGCAACGCGCACAGGGCTAGTAAATAAATAAATTAATAAACAAAAATGAACGTGTGTACAAATTATTTACTGGCTTACCACGAAGTGTTACGACACCAGTCACCCTGTGACTGTGTCAAGTTTGGACGTGTTTGTAGAATTTCATCTATTAGTAATTCGATTATTGAGGAATGGTTTATAAAATTCCGTCAGTCTTTAACTGCAGTTTAGTACAATATTTGTAAAGAACGCTTGTCTCGTTGATTACCCGTGACCGCGACTTCGTCCGCGTGGAATTTAATCTAAAAGTTATTGCTCATTTCGCAGATTTTACGATAACTTATCTATACTAATAATAAAACTGTGACAGGGTCAATTCTGTACATTAAATATTTTTTGAATTTTTTTATGCAGGAATGCTTTGTTATGGATATAAAGACCAAAACTTTCTTTTTTGGATTTCTTGTCTGTCTGTCAAAAACCACTGCACAGATTTAGATGAAACTTGGCATAGTCGTAGTGCCAGGAAATGGCTTAGTTCCTACAGGACAACAGCTTAAATCAGTATGTCAACTCCGAAACCTATGGACCAATTTAGATGAAATTTAGTATGTTTGTAGCTTATGTAAGGACAACGGATATAAAACACTTTTTGTCCCAGAAACCTACTTTGATCCCCTGGTATAATAGTTCAAAATGTGTATGGCAACTCTAAATCCAACTGACACAATTGTGCATATTTGTATCTTGTATGACGAAAAGATTTACTGGATAGCTTTCATGCAATCTTCTCCCGAAGCGAAGCATGGTCAATTTCTAGTATTTTATAATTCTAAATTAAAAATGACCTAAGTTACTCCTTATTACATCAGCTTTCGGACAGTGAAAGTTTCGTCAAAATTGGTCTAGCCTTTCCAGAAATTAGTCGGAACTAACAGCCACACAGACAGAAAATAAAATCTGTATACTGTATTTATTATTTAATAAACGTACCTACGAGGTAACATTAATCCCACTTCGTCGCACGGGTTAAATTAAATTTAGCTTCAATGTTTCGGTGAGATTTCTACAACCAGTTTTATAAAGTCTGCATAAGCCCACATATTCGGGAGGCAGGCATTTTAAAAAATAATTCTGTGTTCCGAAGATCGGTTCGACAACGATAAAAATACTTCATCAGTCTGGTATACTCCAGAAAAATTTCATACAGGCCTAAATCAGTCATTTCTGTCCAAATTACAAATATACTTAAAATTCACAATACAAAGTTCCCTACTACAATTATAAAATATTCAACAAATAAATAAATAAAAAGAAAATTAAAAATAAAAGACAATTATTTAATCTATTCCTTCTATCCACAATGGTGAAAGAAAGAGAAAAAAGTATTATACTGACCTCTTTTACTATGGAGTGATGTTCATAGTACACATAGGAGTCACATTTGATCTCGGTAGAAGTGTCGTAGTAGAGCGGGGAGCAGGTGTCGTTAGTGTAGCCAGATTGGTTGCTGAATGTCGCGAAACGATGGCATTTTGACACATCTCCGTCGCGTTCTGGGATGGTGAAGTTGACTATCGTTTCGTTGTTGTCGCATTCCGGGATCGCGCATCTGGAGAATATTGATATGGTTAATTAGAGGTTAAAAAGAACTAACCTGGGAATTTCGTCGTCTATTAAACTAACTGCGTTGTTTCGAAGTTTTAGGTGATTTGTCATATATTGTTAACGAAAAATATTGTTAACAGAAATTATTTTTTAAATGTTTAACGGATTTTAAAAAGCCGTAGCTGGTCAAAGATACTCAAACATACTGTCAATTCAATAAATAACAAAAAATAAAGTGTTATAAGCAAATAATATAGAGTAATGGACACGACAACACGCAAATTAATGGATAAATTGGTCTCAAGTAAACGATTAATTTTACAACTACCTCCAATATTTTTACTTACAGATTAACTGTTATAAATATATGTTGTTTTAAGAAGATTTTAAACTATAGATAAATTTTTAATTGCGTATTAAGACCAAGTTGATATTTTGATTAAAAGTCCCGCAAGATTCTCAAACGAGATGAAAAATGTTCGAAGAGTATGAAAACGCGTGCGACGACAGATGGACGGACGAAAAAGCCAGTTATAAGTACTTGGCAAAGCACATAACTTTTCTCAGGCCCCAAAACTTTCTTTATTCATATACTTGTCATTTGCGGTGTTGTGGTTTGGTACGAACAGCCAAACAGGTATGGAACAGTGATGTAACGAGTATCATTTTTGTTAGTGCGAATATGTCCTATCGACATTTGAATTTCGAATGCGATTTTTTTTTAAATTGGCACCAATTGTCTATGGCTTGGCGGCAAACAGAAGCAAAAATTATCAATATGTTCTATGCCGACATTTTCAAATGCGAGGGCGAATATTCATTTTTTTTGGCGCCAATTGCATATGGATGCAAATGATTAAGTATACGATGGCAATGTTATTACTAGGTTACCTTTTCTTTAAAAAAGTTACAGGGTTTTTATTTTCTTAACTTAATATTATTGTCTTCAAATTTAGTTTTTAACTGTCAGTAGTATTCGCGTAACACTCGCACAAACTTTGCGAATGCGAATATGCAAAAAAATGCGAATATTCCCAAATGCAAATATCTGTAACATCACTAGTAAGGACAGGTATGAGCAGATTCATGTTTTATATCGCTTTTAACTAGCAAACTTCTTTCTGAGGACATTTCTGGAATATTCCGTCTCATTTCGGTTTGTTCTTTGAGAAATTTGCGGCTAATTAAAAACTTTTCTCAGTTCCTTCCTTTTTTTTTTGTTTTTGCCTTCGTTATGGTTTTAGGGTACTGTTTTCAAAAGATTTCAATTTATTTAATAACTATAGGTGTCTTCTCGGCTTTGCAGGCTGTGTAGGGAGCAGACGGCGCTTTCGGAGCGTTCAGCCTCATATTTTATAGGCGTGGACAACAAAGATTATACAGTTTTCGCCCGCGGCTTCGCGCGCATGGTGGGAAATTAAAAAAAGTTGCCCATGTGTTATTCCAGTTTATCTATCTCTTTGTCAAATTTCCACTAGAACAGTTTAGTAATTTTTGCGTGAAGGAGTAACAAAAGTTCATTCATCATATCAAATATTCGCAAATTTAATAGTTGACAGGCCGGTTGGTCTAGTGGTTAGTGAACCTGTCTACCCAGGTCAAACTTTTTTGTGATGAATTTTTTTGAATTGCAGGAATTTTTGTTCTGTGTGTCTGGATGTGTAATAGAAATTTCTATTTAAGTATGTATTTAAAAGTATATATGTATGTTTATAAGTTATCTGAACACCGTAGTACA
>DWJZ01006314.1:0-13148 GCA_018249125.1 Asbolis capucinus
AAAGTGTTCAAACAATTAATGAAACAAACAAACTTTTCGGCTTTATAATGTCAGTGTCGTCATATTAGATAATTAAAACCTAAAAATTCTGCATATCGTTGCAAAATATGTCAAGTGTAAATGAATAAAATCGAAGTGCGTGTAGTAGTTACGCTGCAGCTGAATAGCCGCGTACAAAGATACTTCATTAGGTACGCTAAAAGGAGTACGAAACTATAGACTCACAAAGTCCGTACGTACTTTGATTTCATTTATACGCGTACTTCTAAATACTCGTGGCGCTAGCTTTGGAACGCGTATTTACACGTACTTGTACTCGCAAGACTTAGCGATTTTGCAAGTACGACTTATCTCTGCGTCAGTCTGACATATTTGATTCTGACAAACGGCTGTCACTGTTTGGAGGACGGATGACAGAGAACTAAATTTTTCGTTCCCAGATTAAATCCATATTAGAATAGTAAGTAGAGTAAGTTCTATGAGGCTCTCCGCTCAGCAACGAGGAAACGGCCCGTGCTTATTAGTCAACCCATTATTGACTAAAATTTATTTTCATTAAGGATATTATATATTCTCATTAGGATTAGGATATGATATCGTCTTGCTTTATTTCAAAGTAAAATTAAAATAAAAAGAGGTTTCTCTGCTAGCATAGACCATTGCGTGGAAGGCAGGTATCTTTTTAAAACAAAGCGTTGATAAATTACATATTTTTTAACGAACTTGAGTGAATGTTAATATTATCAACAATTAGGAAAAGTTTATACTACTAAGAGCCCTATACCTTCAAAGCTGAATTTAGGTCATAAATTTATTTATGACACCACATTATGATATATTTGCCGCGTTATAATTACCTTTTTAAATATCTTTTTGGGTGGGGCGAGAATGGCCAAAGCACTTTATTATAAAAACATATAGCGAGCCCTACAAAAACATCACTGCACCTTACATGGGCGATACAGAATTCAGAACATTCCAGGCTAGTTTTCCGACTGACTTATTTTTTTAGTTTTTGTACCTTTTTTCAAAGAAAAATAAGATTATATAACTATGTCAGTTAATGTACCTACCTACCTACCTACATTGCCTTTACTTTAAATAGTAGGAAATTTAAGAGTAAAGAGAATCAGGCGTAAACTTAAATAACACACATTTTTATTAATCGGCCAATATTATCATTTATAAAAAATAGCACAGATAAATTAAGCATTTTATAATGAATGCTAGAGGCATTGATAATAGAATAGGAGGTACCTACATCACGTAACAGAAAATTGTAGGCGTTATCGATTATAAAATAGTCATAAAACTTACCACAGGGTAATAAAATATCGTACATTATAGCAGGTGGCTGTTTGAGGTAGATGATACAATACTCTTGGTGTATACCGTGAATTTAAAAAAAAACGTATCTTAGTAATGTACAGTTCACAAAATGTTATTTATGGTACTATGCCTCGTTGTATCTCAGTCTTATGAAGCTAATTTAGATGAATCTTTTCGTTATGAGAAATTACATAACTTTGGATTAGGTAGGCGAATTATGTAAGTATTTTAAAGGTTTATAACTATTAACAAACCATGTAACGCACCTACTAACGAGTATATATGCAGGTACATTTTGTAAAGAGAACTATTAAAGTAAAGCGGAAAAAGAAAGAGAAAAGAGAAAGTAGCAACACTGTAACGATATATTTTCTTCATAGATTTGTCAAGTCGCACTTTGTAAAGTTTAGACTATAGTAATACAAAACCTACCGACTTCCCACGCAGTTTGCCGACTGTATGGAATAAGTTTCATCAAATATTACGTAACGCCTTTAGATTTTCTTCTCTCTTTTCTTGGGGGATATTTCCATCCTCTTACCATGTAACGCACTATGACGTTTTTCTGTACTTCTCCTCCCTAAACGGTAGGTAATCCCCTAGTGATAATAATTACCTAAGTCACAGTTGTGTTGCAAAAATACGCGGGGATACTCGCTAAAATTTCCTTCTAAATAAAAAAAAACGTATTATTAACAAAAATGTTGAAAAATACCGTGACGTAATAAAATCTCCTCCGTATAACGAATTGTCTTAAAAGACCCCCTTAAGCCAAAATTGCATTATGTAACTAATACTTGAACGACCCCTAAGAAACACTAACGTCATTCCTCATTGGCTGGAGAAGTTCGACGAGATTTCTTTCATAGCAACTGCTTATGAGCTAAATCTTTCGAATTATTGCCGCTGCGTTATTCATCTTCAATAGAATTCACTTTCTTTTTAACGAAACAGCCCTAACTACCGGCGCATCATGAATAGCTATGGATATCCTGAGAAGTTGTTCTCGAAGAAACCGGTTCTGTACATTCGACCACCATACCGTAACGTGTACCAGGGCATTAAGCGGAAAGGAGATCGAAGGGTTTATAACCAGAAATTTAGTCATAAGGCCGAGATGTCCGCCTTTAGTATGTTTGCTGAAGCAGTGCTGGATTGTGAAGTAAGTATTTTATTTAATAGAGAGAATTTTTAAACCAAATATAGCTTATTGTACCTTAATTGAAATGGTACCACGTTTAAAATTATTATATTCCTACATATTTTCACATTCCGTTTTATGGTTTTAGGAGATTCATCTCCTAAAGCAAAGAAGTTCAAATTGATATAAGATATCAGGAACGAAATATGAACAATATAAGGAAACCTTGTAGGCTGGGCATTGTCGGCCAGTCAGTTACAAATTTATTGAATAAATTTATAAAAATGTTAGAATTTTCTATAGTTTGTTGCGTACAGAGCTGTTTTATGGGGCGTGCTGTACGCCTTTATACGAAATTACAAACGGATCGTGCGCTTTGTTTTAAAAATGTTTTAGCGACATCTGACAGCGCAGCTTACATATATAATATTCATAGGATATTCTGACAGGCTGGTTGGTCTAGTGGTTAGTGTACCTGACTACTACACCGGAGGTCGTGGGTTCGGTTCCCACCCAGGTCAAACTATTTTGTGATGAGCAGGAATGTTTATACTATGTGTCTGGGTGTGCAATGGAAATATCTATTTAAGTATGTATTTAAAAGTACATATGTATGTTTATCAGTTGTCTGATCACCATAGTACAAGCTAACGCTTAGTTTGGAGTCAGATTGCCGTGTGTGAGTTGTCTAAAGAGATTATTTATTTTATTTATCTATTGTGTAACTTTGAGTAGGTTATATAAATTTTAAAATTGAAGTAGGTTTTATAAATTTTTAATTTTTTTTTAATTTTTTAATTTTTGACCACAAAATATTACGTGTTTAAAGTTTTGCTGGTTTCATTGTAAAAGTATCCATGTATATAAAATACATTGAAATCTGAAAAAATTACAAGAGTTGCATTTTACAGGGAAAATTAAAAATTAACAATTAGGTCGAATTAGGTTCAACCCATTGATGGCCCACTACTGAGCATGTGTACTCATGTTGATGGCCTAGAGCATACTCCACCACGCTGCTCCAATGCGGATTGCTGGAGGGGTTAGTGGCCAACAACGGTGTCGGAAGTTTTTATGCCGCGAGGTCACCGACATGGCTTAGCGATTGACATCTAACGATAACAACAGGGGCTGACATTACGTGACCTCTGAAGCACGGAAACGATCATGAATTTTGCCACTAGCGGTCACCTATTAGGTTAATTTACCCATGTTATATTTACAGGAATGAATTTGATTTGTGCGATACATCTAATTTGAGTAGTGAACAGTTGGTGAACAACAAACAGACGACAGAGGACGGGTGAGTTGTGAATTTTTGTAACAATAAATACAATAGGCCGGTTGGTCTAGTGGTTAGTGAACCTGACTGCTACAACGAAGGTCGTGGGTTCGATTCCCACCCAGGTCATACTTTTCTGTGATGGAATGTTTGTTTTGTGTGTCTGGGTGTAATATCTATATAAGTATCTATTTAAAAGTATTTGTGTATGTATGTTTGTCCGTTGTCTGATCACCATTATACAAGCTAACGCTTAGTTTGGGGTCAGTTGGCCGTTGGTGAATTTTCCAAAGATATTTATTTATTATTATTTATAATATATATTATGCCCTAATTTTACGCCTAAGAACATACTGAAGAACAGTCAGTTTGGTTTGTATAACTATGGAGACAAGGGGACCTTCAAGAAGTGGGTCCGTTTCCTTCGTCGGCAACGCATTGGTAATGTCCATAGTATGCGTGGCGGTGATCACTTCTGCGGTGTCCGTCTGCTCGTTCACTGCTTATAATCTTTATATATATAATGCTTTGTTCTGGATGTCTGACTGAGAAATCAAAGCACAGCCTAAACCGCTGATTCGTAGAGAAATGAAATTTGGCGGGTGTGTTCTTTGTATAATGTAGGCATACGATAAGAAGGGATTTTTCGAAATTCTTACTTCAAATTTTGCATAAACATTTAACAGAATTAATAGCAGAAGTGTTTCACATCTCATCGAATCACCTAATGGGGTTAAAAAGCGATAGAAAGTTATATTAAAAACAATCTTATTAACATGTATATTTTGATAAATACAGTGTAAACTATTTGTAACGTTATCCTTTATAACGATAGACTTCCTATGGAGAAGACTCCATATGTAGAAATGGGCACAACTTGATTGGTTTACGTTAAAACCCACATATTGTTCATCCACTCCATACAACGATAACTCTTTATAACGATAAAAAGTGCTCAGTGCCTTCAGTTTCGTTATAAAGAGTTTACAATGTATGTATTTGTATTTAGAGTTTACACTGTATCTTTAAATTTGTATTTAGAGTTTACTCTGTATTTATAAATTTGTATTATATTGATTAAAATTTGACAAGACAGGATTATGTAAAACAGGAAGAGAGTTCACATCTTATAATTTGTATTTTATAATTTGCACTACCTCTCTTGCTAAATAATATAATCTTAGAAGATATAAGCAATGATATATAAATAAGGCCAAAACGACATAGTTGTATGTGTGTGTGTGTGCGCGTGTTGAAACAGTTAACAAACAATCAACAAATAAGCATATACTCTTGATTTTGCATATAAGGAGACCTGTACAAAAGTTAACATCGCATTATTAATTTTCATGTTTTTAATAAAAAAAAAATCAGCCCGAAACAGGAGCCAAGTTTCCCATGCGAGTTGTGCCCAAAGACCTTCAGGTGGAAGACCTCTCTGCGGAAACATCTGGAGACTCACCGCATTGAAACTGGCCAGAAGCGAAAGCCATATTGTGAGCCTTGCAAGTAATAATAACGTTATACTAACTTTTACCTGTAACTTTGTTTTTATTTATAGTGTTCTGTATTTGTATTTAGTGTTCTGCGTTTGAATTTAATGTTCTGTATTGATGTTTAGTGTTCTGTATTTGCATTTAGTGTTATGTATTTGTATTTAGTGTTCTGTATTTGTGTTTAGTATTCTGCGTTTGTGTTTAATGTTCTGTATTGGTGTTTAGTGTTCTGTATTTGTATTTAGTGTTATGTATTTGTATTTGGTGTTCTGCGTTTGTATTTAATGTTCTGTATTGGTGTTTAGTGTTCTGTGCTTGGATTTAGTGTTCTGTATTCGTATTTAGTGTTCTGTTTCTGTATTTAGTGTTCTGTATTTCGAAGGTTCGATGCTTTTATAAGATTTTGCTATTTGTCGCTCGGCTCGCACGTTCATCCGTCCATCCGTTCTTCCGATGAAGTTATATCAGAATGTTTATATTACAATAAAAATAGTGAAAAATTCATGTATATAATATAAGCAAGTCCATTTCATTTAGAATGAATATATTACTGTAATACAGCAAACTTGCACTTGACCGGTTGTTTTTTCACCGGCCTTGGACCAGACTCAACGACAGCCATCTGACGAGAGCAATCTGGACCTTTGCGTGTCTTCCGAGGCACAGAAGTGCTTAGGAAATGCCACTAGTGGTCACCCATTCGCCTAATGACCGCATCCGCTTTGCTTACGCCCATCACTTCCAATAGAAGTCTCTGGGCGAGCGCTTCAAACCAAGTACTGAAATTGATATGGTTGCAGATTGACGTTCACAACGACATCGAACCTCCAGAAACATGTCAAAACAAGTTCGAAGCATCAGATACAGCTGAAACTGAGGTATGTGTTTTGTTTAGTTCTGTAAGGCAGGTCAAGAGAATGGGCTGCCACAGACGGGTTATAAGGTCCTTATTGAAAATAATGCTGTCTGTCAGTTCGTCACAGGCTATACTAAACTTATTTTCAATGCTGTCTTGGAGGTCTTTCCAAGCTTTGACATTTGCTGACGGATGGCAACAGGTCTCGAGCAGGTCTCTAGAGTTTAGTGAAACTCAATAACTAAGTTTCAGCATTGCAACCCATAACTGTCTGACTATGGCCAGTACTTCACATTGTGAGGCCCGACCCCAGTAGTGGAATAGTTATAGTTACAATGACGAAGTTATATAAACGGTCAGGAAGTTAAACGAGGGTCTACCGACGGAAGTCGCGGCGGCGGAGTCGCAACGGGTCCGCGAGCAGCAGGTCCGCAGCGCGGTGAACGGCGCGCGCGCGCTGCACGCCTGCCCGCACTGCGGCGCGCGCTACCAGTGGCGGGGGAACCTGCTGCGGCATCTGCACACGCACACTGCCAGGTGAGGGGGGAAGAGGGGGGTTGTGGAAATGCATCGTTGACAATCAATATCGATTAGTCAATATTAATATTACATATTGTCGATCGTCGACAGTCAATGTCATCAGCATCAATCAATATTAATATGATCAATTATTGTCAATCAATGTCAATCAGTATTAATATGATCAATAAATCATTCAATCATAAATCATTACTATCATTATGAATTCCATAGTAACTGTGTATGTCCTTTTCACGCTTAAGCCACTGAACCGTTTGTGTTGAAGTTTGTTACAGAGATAGATTGGAACTTGAGATACAAAAATTCACTGTTTTTTATTGTTGACAATTACAGGGTTTGAAATAGGGTTTAGAGGTGAGATAGTAAATGACAAGGCGAGATCATGACATACTGACAAATTATTACTAAGGAACGTTTACCACCGCGCCCCGTTGACGACTGACGCGTATTACGCTTCTTGGGAAGTGGTTGCGATAAACTAAGGGGATGAAAGTTTGCATGGAATTTGGTCATTCTTGAAGATATAGTTATGAAAAATGTATTTATGCATAATGAAACATAGATAAATCTTTTGTGCACCACGTCGCAGTCAGACTCCTACATTAATCTCCTCTATCGAAGCTTACGAACGCGCTCAGCGATAAGGTCGCCTTTTGTTCACTGTTATTATATTTGTCCTTGTATTATTGTATGTTTTTGGTGTGCAATAAAGTAGATTATTATTCTATTATTATTATTATTCTGTGTACTTGATAACCTCCCCTCTCTTCACCCCTCCCAATTTACACTCCCCCCTCTTCACCGCCCCCGCTATTCTCTTCTCCCCATAATCATTTCTTAATGTAATTATCTTCAGTTATGGAAATATACGTCTTTTATCACCCGTACCGCGAAGGACTGGAATAAGTTGCCCACGCTGGTATTCCCTTTCGATTACAATGTAAATGTATTCAAATCAAGAGTGAATAGGCTTCTATTAAGTTAGTGCGCTTTACCATCAAAGACTTCATCGCCACTTACTATCAGATGGGATCGTAGACAAGCGATAACTTATTTATGGTAAATACAAAGCTCATCCCCCAATTCAACCCCCAAATATGTTTCGATAGAGTTAAACGTCTGTTGAAACATGAAGTTCGAGCCAGGATCATATTTTGGAAACACGAAATCTCTGCCTCCATTATTCAACACGAACTTAAAACCAAAACACAGAGTTGCCCAAACTGAACTCCAATAATAATGTTGACCTAAAATTCATTATACCTTTAAGCAAATAAGAATCTTGAAACGAGTGGGGTAAGCCAAGAATATTATTATTAAAATTATTTCTGACGCCGAGGCTTTTATAGTTCTTAATATTTATGAGGCTAAACTGAGGGAATCTTACTTGCATTCATTAAACAAAAAAGCCCTCTTTGTGGAGTTTGGTGCTGCGCGTGGGTTTAAAAGAGCATTTTAGACAAGGGGAGTTTGACCTCCTCAGGGAACCATTTCATAATGAGTGTTACCATATTTTGATGAGAAGGAAATTTTATGATGTCGATTTTTTAAATTATGTAAAGTAAAATACTACATTTTAACCGTACTTGGAGTTTTGAAAGACTGGTGACTCTCGTTAATTTATAGAGATCAGGGAAGTTAAGCAACAGAGATCACGTTCGATATCAAATTGGGTGAGTATTAATGGCGAAACATACACGACCTTGCTTCATTGAGATAATGGCGCTAAACTAAAAATGTTGTGAGAGAAGTCCATAGATTTTGCATGAGAATATATCTTCACGGACCTTAAAACTAACCACACTAAAAGAATAGAAAAACAAAATAAAATTTTACTTAATTAGAACAGAATATTAAAACATGAAATTTCATCTTCATTAGAGTCTTGGGTTACTAAGTTATTTAATGAGTAATTATTAAAAGCACTGCCTATTAACCCTAATTTAGTTGAACAATTTGTTTTGAATGAAAAAAGATTGAAGCAAATTAGAGAGAAGAAATAATGATGAAGATGTGAAAGAAAGTTAGGAAACGAGTGATCAGTGTTGCAACAAGACAATACTAGTGATATAGACCTCAACCAAACAGAACTTGGCTAGTAAAATAGGAAACAACATCAATCATTCAGCTCATTATCACAAGAGCCAATCCAATAATGAAATGGATTCAATTCAATAATAATCAAACAAAATGAAATCATCATGTACGATACAACGTACAACGATACAAAGTACATTAGTTAATTATGCGTAGATGAAAAAGAATAGTGTATGTAGGATCATTGAGAAGAAAATGTATAAAAGAAGATGAAAAAAAGACGAATCATATAATATTAATATTTAAATGGAAAAGAATACTTCATTATTGCAGAAGTTTCTCTAAACTTTCATGGAGACTCCGATCAATCTTAATAAATACATCTTAATATACATACATAAATAACGTGTCACGGTGTTTGTCCGCGATGGACTCCTAAACTACTTAAACGATTTTAATCAATGCATACCGTGTGCAGTTTGATCCAACTTGAAAGATAGAAATAGCTTACATCGCAATTTATAGTCGCTATATTATTTTATGATGACCCACTAAGCACGGCAAGGAGCTCAGGACCGACCGGGACGGACACGCACTGTGCACGCCCACTGTGCTAGATACATAGGAACATAAGTTTCCATTCATAAGTACGACACTCAACACGGTTTCTCCTCTTTCTAAACAGACCTAAAGTATAAAATTAATATTTAGTTTCTTTAACACTCTGATGGCAGGCTAGTGGCATGTTTTAGAAGTTTTTATACCGCCCCCGGACGCGGGTTAACGAATTCTATCTAACGATATAAACCGTGGTCGACGACTTTACGTCCCCTACGACATACGGAAGTGCTCTTTTGTCACTAGCGGTCACCCATCTTCCATCCTGTTACGTAACTTTAGAGCGCTTAAAGTCAAAGTCAAATCGTTTCTTTCATGTAGCTATTTTCAATATACTTATGAACGTAGTTTTTTTGGAATCTACCACCTTAAAATCCTACCTTACTTAAAATCGAAACAATACTTTTAACATCGTTAGGTAGAGTATTGAAATGAGAAGCTTAAAGATCTCACATAATTTTCTCTAAATATCCCTATTGACATCAAAAGCTCCGCAGGCTCCAAACAAAACGTAAGTGTAAATAACATTCGGCATTAATCACCCGTGTCTCGTTGCCACAATAACGCGGTTGACTTCATCTTCAAATAATTTTCTTTGTTCTTTGTGAACAATGTCCTCTTTTTCTGTTTAAGTTATAAGAGACTACCTTTTTTTGAGATTACGTCCACGTGGTACACCCCCTCTTCTAACCCTCTTTTTTCGTCCATCGCTCTATCCCCCACTCCTCCCACCCCCAAATAATACTAAAAAAATATTTTTACCTTAAACTGACAATGATGTAAGTAAATAAACGAAAAATAAACCTTGTTATGTAACAGCGAACAGAAAAAATAAGTAACTCAAACAAAACCAGCCAAGTGCGAATGGCAACCGCCGTATGGGAACCCCCGTAAATATTTATTTTATTGGTTTTAAGTATTTGTTGTTACCGTAGCTAATAGAAATACATAATCAGTGTCAATTTTAACTATTTAACTGTGACAGTCCGTTAGATACAGCCTGGTGACAGACAGACAAACAGACGGACGGACAGCGGAGTCGTAGTAATATGGTTCCTTCTTAACCATGGATACGCCACTTTAAATGAAGGGTAATAATTAGATTAATTAGTCTTAAATATATGTATCAAGTTACACTTACCCACTTTGGCTATGATGTTAAACAGCTCTTCTTCATCTTAGAATACGATCTCCTTCCAATTATCGTAAATTAAGAAGCAGCTCATGAGATCATGGAACTCAATAAAATTGTGAGCAAAACATCGTCTCGTTTCTTGACCAAATCGCCCGCTCCCGCTCATGCCTGTACCTCAAACCGCAGATCGTCCACCGTACATCACGGCGTGTCGTTAAGGGCAGGAGGTGGTCCAATAAATCAGGGGACGTCGTCTACGCGCTCGCAGCTCGCTAATGCGTGTTCTTGTAATGAATGAGATCACGTGCCACTTGGATGACTTGCAATGAGTTCGCGTTATGGTCTCGTATTGTCTGCTTCCCAAAAAATATCAGTTCGCCTTCATCGATTTACTTTCTTTCGAACTGCTTCAGGTGTTCTCCATGTATTTTTTCCGTACCATGTATAAAACTTGAAGTTTATCGACTACAGTTACTATTTGCTTTTGCTAATTTCTCTATTCAAATGTTACTAAATTAGTAATGAAAGGTGCAACTGATACATCTAATATGTTTGTTTGTTCGATCATTAGGCTAGGTACGGGTTATATTTTGGTATTACAGTGAAATAGCTGTATTGAAGACTACTGGATTCAATAGTTTCTTATTCCTTAATTGTTTTACTACTTTTTATTATGTTTATATCATTTTATGTCCTGAATTTTTAAAGTAAATTATGAGTTTGTCTAAACATGACTAATTCACTTCTTATAATTTAATCATAGCTTCGTGACCTTAATTTGAATTTATTTGAATTGTTCTTGTTTGATTTAATTCAGAATAAGATAAAATGAGAACTGAAAAAATTGGCAACATTTAGAAATTCCAAACACAAATGGCAAAATGTTTGAACGATTAAAAATACCCATTACGATCTGCAGAATCTAAATTTGAAGTAGGACGTTTAAACGAATGCCAATATGCACAAGTGAAATCCAATTCCAGGATTACGATCATCTATGAAAGTGCTTCTATAGAAAGTATTTTTCGGATATTCAGCAAAAATACTAGTACAGAATTTGGTTATAACGCTTTCATCTGCAACTGTTTTGATGAAGTATAACGTATTATAATCATTTTTATCATAGAAAAGCCGACTTCAAATGCCTCCGTCAAGTAATACAATGACACTGTCATTATTCGCAACCAGTGAAATACGCATTATCAAAGATAAGTCAAGCAATAGCCGTCAGATTTCGCTTAAAATTACATGCTATTATCCGACAAGTATTAGCTTTTGAACAAAAAAGAATTATAATAATCGTAATACCCAATATAAAATTAATAACTAGTATTAAGAAAAAAAATTTATATGCTAATAACTCAAAAACCACTCGTCAGATGTCGCTCAAAATCAAATCTAAGTTCATACATGTCCAGCACTAGCTTTCGATAAAAAAATTATCAAAATCGGTCCACTCAGTAGAAAGTGCTGCGGCAACATACATACATAAAAAATACACACGAATTGAAAACCTCCTTTTTTGAAGTCAGTAAAAAACCAGTCGTATCGGGTTTAATGTTCGCCTCCTAAAAGACCGAAAGCAAATGATGTCCAAATCCGCATGCACTTCTAATTTCCAAAAAAAAAAAATTTAAACACTTCCGCGAAGGAAAACATCGTAAGGAAACCGTACTCCTGCGAGTTCTCCATAAAATTCTCAAAGATGTGCCAAGTCTTACAATGTACTAGTGGTCAGTAGTATCTTATTTACCTACCGTAAACAGCTTCCTGGTGGAGATTCGAGCACACAAGTGGGATATTTTGGTTGCAATTACGTGTCATTAAAATAAAAGTTGAAAGTGCTAGTGGCAAACATTTCAAGAGCGCTTCCGTGTTTCGGAGTGCACATAAAGTAATATTTCCCGGTCATTGTTACTTAGCAATCGTTAAGCCATGGAGACCTTCCGACGACATAAAAACTTTCGACATTGGGACTAGCCACTAACTCTCCACCAGTTCGCAGCAGTCCGCTGGAGCAGTGTGATGCAGTATGCTATAGGCAACCTCAGCATGAGGACCTGTGCTCGGTAGTAGGCCATGGGTTGAATCCAAAATAAAAGGTATGTCGCAATTCTGGCTGGTAATAAATTACTGAATATTTAAAAATCAGGACGGCCTAGTAGTGACTTAAAAATTTCAGGTTAAACGAAGAAATAATCGCTGAATTCGGGAACGCTTAACAGAGGACATCAAAAGTGACATCTGAAATTCTGAATGCTCTTGAATTTCCAATCGATCGAAGTAGCCGAACCGATCCATCAAGATTCTGCATTAATTTAGACAATAGCACTGCAAACGTTATTGCAGAGTTGGCTGCACTCCAATCTTAAGGGATCCAACCGGATTTTAATACTTACGTTTTACTACTACTGTTTTCATTAGTTCAGTTTATTTTTGTACTAGTTCTGGCAAATGCTGAGGGGTTTTCTAAAACAGCTTTTTGAAATTTACTGTCTACGAACTATTTATGCTGAGATAATTAAAATTGTTTGAGATTCTGTCTGCATACCTGTCAACAGTAGTTCAGTTTAAAAATAAATTGTCTTTGACATGACTGAAATTGCCAAACGTCATGTGTCAAATATGTCAACTGTGTGTAAAGTTTTTATTTTGTAATTTAATGTGTTTCTAATGCATTTTTATATAAAATAGTACTTTTCTGCACTCTTTCT